>VYXH01003977.1:122895-146954 GCA_013397275.1 Burhinus bistriatus | reverse complement strand
GGGAGAAGGAAAACCTAGCCTAGATGGGCAATCTTCTCTTTCCAAATTCCAGGCCCCAAAATGGGAGCACTTGGCATAGCCTGGTCAAAAGCAGGCTGTCTGAGAGCTCTTCCTCCCTGGCTCCGATTATAATGTTCTCATGAGTTTGTTTGTATATTCAGAAGTCCCTATATGAAGAGAAACACAAAGAGCTATGTAGGGAGCATCAGGCAGAACTGCAAAGTCTTGCGTTTTGGGTTTTGTCTTTGGTTTCGGGCCATACCCACATGGGACATGGGAGCTGACAGTACGACATGTACACAGACACTTCTCCTGTATGTGTCTCAGGCTCTTCATCACCCACACATCTCTTACAGCCTTACTTCATGAGCTCTGGGTCTGGGATTTCAATTTTTAAGGCATGATAGGCGTACTATGTGGTACGGCCTGGGTCTGCCACTCAACAACCTCCAAAACTCCAACCGGTCCTTCCCTTCCAAGTTCATCTGCCCTTGTTTGGTCTGTTCTGGATGATTAAGAAAGGCAAAGACAAGAGGTAAGACGTGATCGTTTGCAACCTGTTCCTGGCATGTGAGGCACTGCTCAGAGGAGGTGATGGCAGCCTGTCTCTGCCACGGGCTCTCCGGAGATTTTGAGACCTCTCTTAGCTTAGACAGGTGGTGATGCTACCCGCTCTGCAATGTGAGATGACTGGATGGTGCATTAGAGGATGAAAGATGGACACCAGGAAATAGTGCCAAGTGCTATTTGGAGTGAGCACAGTACCAACGGCCTGTTCTTTGTAGGATGGTGTTGCGGCCGGGGGCTGACCACTAGCTGATGCAGCTTCCATCAGAGCTTCAGCCTGCTATCTCAGCCACACGCTGTGCAATGTTGACCTCTCAAGACTCCAGACACATAAAAGATCAGTCTCTCATTTGCTGCCCAGAAGCTCCATAGTCTGGAAGGCAAGGCTGAACAGAGAACCTTTCCTACAAAATGGCTAGGCAAGGTCCTGCACTTGTAGCCACTGTCTAGGTTGGGTTTATGTTGCTGCAGACTGGGTTTATGCTGCTGGATCAGCATCATCATCATCTACTGACTATGAAATGAGAAACAATGAATTAGGCTGCACATTTATGAAAACACATGACTACGTCATTCAGATGCTGATATCTCTGTGTACTAAGGCACTAAGTGGAGTAGGATAAACAACCAAGACAGTGCTGGACCTCAAAGTGGCTAAAAATTTATGTGCATGACCTGTAGCTATTTACTAACCTTTGTTTGAAATAACTTGCCATTTCTGTATAAATAAACCAGGATATTATCTAGGATGCTGCTGAGTGGGCGCAGTTTTCCTGTATCTTTATCCTAGAAGCCCCGTAATTGCTGGGAGTCTGTTCTCCCAGTCTTTCCCTTCAATTCTTTAATATATACCTAAATAAAATGCAGCTAAAATCCAGTCCATCTGTTGTAAATACCCTGCATAAGAGAATTTCTGGAAGTATCATGTGATCTAGACTTCTAACTCCAGATCAGAACACAAAAATAAAAGCGAATGGACGGAATGTCCCATGAAAAGGAATTAAAGTTTTCATGTCAGTCTGGTGGGTGTCCTCTAATTAGATACCCTAATGATTTCAGGTCAGTACTTAACAGAAGGTGAAAAGAAACAAGGAACAGTTTCTTTAGAGATGCATCAGAGACCCTTACTTTGTTAGCCCAACATCGCTCTCCAGGAGTGTCTGGTAGAGAGGAGTAACTCCATCTTCCCTCCTGGTGTCCTGCACCACGGATGGATCAGCCAGGCCTGAAAGGTCTAACTGGAAGAAGGGACTATTTCCACATGTCTCTAGGACTGACAGCACTTCTTGAAATACGATTAAACAATGTTTTTGTATCAGTAACGGGTTGGGTCCTCCCCTCCCTCACCCATGTAGGTGTTGTGCAGAGCAGAAGGCGGCAGGTCTGTGCCCCGAACAACAACCTGGGTGGGTGCTGCCTCCCACCGCGGCACCTGTCCTGCGGGTGAGCGCAGGAGCGCTCTTAGGGGCTGTCAGATCAGGACTTTTCACCGGCTGTGAATTGATCTAAGGAGGCGAGACATAGCACCGAGAATATTATCAAATGGAAAAGAGCAAAAGGAAAAGCGGCAAAATCAATTTGAGAACTTGGTTCACGTTTTGGGGGAAAGAAACACTCCCAGAATCAGGTTAAGCAAAGCCCTACTGAGCTGCTTATTGATTTCTTAATGAGCCGAGGGGAGGGGGGGGACACAGGCGGAAGGAAAAAGCACAGAAAAAAAGAGATAAAAGAACAGATTCCAGACAGAAATGGTCATGCAGTTTCCTTGTACATGTAAAGAAAAAATCAGCAAACCTCCGGAGAGCAGCGCAGCAGCTAGAAACGTGTTTGTTTGAAGAGCAATGTGGCAGCAAAAAGGGGCTCACAATCTGGGGGAGGACACGGGGGTGGAAAAGGCCAAGAAGAAAGAGGAAGTTACACAGAGCAGCATCTCAGGAACCTGCTCCGAAGTGTCCAGCCTGCTGCTGCAAGAGGTAAGGATGGATATCTCACCCGCCTGGTTACCCCGGCGTGGGTTATTTTATGTTCGCATGCACCACCGCAGTGCCATTGCAATTGGACTTTGAAACCTATCAGGTAGGGTCGGTGCATGAGCAAATAACTCTTATAGAGGCATCTTATGGGCAACCCCCTTGGCTTCTTAACTTAGGCAAACTACTTCTGGTATAACTACGTGTTAACTGCCACAGCCATGTCCTGGGCTGGGTTTCAGCTCTAGAAAAGCCCTCTGGTCAATCAGTGATATTGTTATACTGACAAAAGCTTCCAGCACAGCCCTGACCTCAGCCACAGCCCTTTGGCGGTCCGCAGGGATGATAACACCTTTGCCCTCCAGCAGCGCGGTGTGTTACAGGTCAGGGCCGTGTTACAACAATGCCCGAAGGAAAGCCCACGCCGCAGCTTCCGCAATACAGAACAACTTCTCATCTCAGCCCTGAGCTCTGCAACCACCCAGCAGATTCCTGATTCACAGTCACATCCCTGCTGGGGGGCAGGTACAGCCGTGCCCCCTTTACAGCTGGGGAGGCCAAGGTCCAGACTGGTTAAAGATCGTGTGATGCTCAGGTGCTGCCATTTCAGAAACGTCAGGAGGCTGAAAAGGGACTGCCCCGACCCCAACTTCCAGGGCAGATTCAGTCATATGAAATAAAAGTGCTTTATGCATGCATAGGGAAAGCAAAACATGAGGCAGCTCCATCACATGTTTAACTAAATCCACATGAGGCATTGCGACTGTACAGCTTTTCCAGGGAAAAAAAAAAAAAAATAAGAAAAGAAAGGAGAGAGAAATCATGCCCCACTGTTAGTAGCTGAGCTGGTAAAACGTCTCTGGGCTAAGCGAGAGTTCAGAGGTGATGCAACGAATGAGCCTGGACCCCACCAAAGCTATGGGAGGTGCTGAGACCCTCATGCAAGGAGTCAGGAGTCCCATCCCATAGGGTCCATTACCCACCAGGGACAGGAGGTCCTGTAGGCGCTGGTTTCAATGGTATAGCCAAGTAGAGCCAAAGACCGCAAGAGGGGAAACACCAGGGCCCTGACTGGCAGACCAACACCTCAGTGCCACGGCACAGCCCTGGAAGTACAATTGTGCTACAGCTGCACTGTGCTGCCTCTGAGACAGCCGAGAGAGGAGCTGGGAGCGCAGCTCCAACTCCAGGGGAAAGACATCATAATCTTTCAGTGGCCAGGCAGGTTCCCAGCTAAAATTAACGCTTTAGAAAGGAAGTCCAATAGACCTACAAATACACCTTGCATCACAGCTGATGAGGGTTTGCCCCCAAAGCAGGTCTTTCCCTGAAGAGAGCTGAAACTGAAATGAAGCAGCGCCAGCCTTGCTGTTTCCCACACAGTATCACAGTAAATCAACACCAAATTCAGTGTTTGCCTGAAAAGCGCTGACTGTAAGCCGCAACGGTTGAGGGTATTTGCCACAAACAGCTGTCCGTCCCCGACACAGCGAGCAGTGACCTCCGAGAGAGGAGCCGGGGCCATGGGAAACAGTCACAAACCCGGACGGGCTCCCCAGCACACGCTTGCCTCGAAAAATTGTCAGGGACCAGGCATGGGGGAAGGGGGAGAGAACATCTATTTCTTTATTAAGTAGCGCTCTTTCTCTCTTTTTCTAATCTATGGAAAAATAGGAATGCAAAGGGGAGCAGAGAAGAGTCTTTCTTCGCAGCAGGGGATACTGCCCGGTGCCGGGACAGCGGCTCCGCTGGGATGCTGCAAGCCCGGAGCTTCTCAGGGTGTTTGCAAAAAGGGAGTTAAACTGCCGGCCGGAGGAGAGGCAGGGAGACCAGGACGAGCATCTTAAGGTTTAAAATGCAAATTCCTCCACTTTCTTTTAGGTGGAGGGGTCAAGGTTTGCCTATTTCTTCCTCTCCCTCCCCCCTCGACACTCCTTCCCCCTTCCTCCCCGAGTTTTGTTTAGGAAGGGACTGTAGATGCGACAAGGTCTTTGTGCTGGCCATTCAGCTGAATGAAAAGGCCGAGGAGTCCCAGCGGAGGGAACAAACTTTTGGGGGTCAACGCGGTCAGCTTAGAATAAATGTGTCGTATTGTTTGTATTAAGGACATGATCTCAGCGGGGTGCCCGGAGCCACCGCATACAACATGAAGGACTATTTATTCAACACTGAAATACGCAGGGCACAGGACTCCTCTCCCAGGGAAAATACGAACTGCTGCTGCAAACGTGCCTGCCTATTCCTAGCAGCAAGATTTGCTGGAGGAGGCAAATAAAACTCTTTTTTTTAATATGCATCATCCTTATTGGATGCATGCCGAGATGTCTTGGCAAAAAATAATCATAGTTAGAAAGCAGCGCCAGCAGCAGCACAGCAAAGTGCCTTTTTATTGTCGCTTTTCTCTAAAAGATGGACAGTTCAGGTCATTAAAGGCCTAAGATAGAAACAGTTTCTCTTAGCACTGTTTGAAAACAGGCTTTTGTTTCCATGGAAGTGGCACAGTCCTTTCTTGGGTTGCCTCCACCACAGAAGTGGCCTGCGGCCACAGGGTGGGAGCGGGGCTGCCGGGGCGAGGGGAGCATGGAAAGCAGCTCGGGGCACCCGCGGCCCCCGACGAACCCACGTGAAATCCAACTGGAAAAGCAACACAAAGGGGCCAGGGGGGTTGACAGCCCGTGGTGGCCCCCGGGAAGGCTCCACAAATGGGGCCCCCAAAGGAGGCAGCCAGCTGGGGAGGGGAGGCCATCCTTCCCAACGCTTCAAAAACAAAACCCTCATAAAGGGAGTTTAGAGATGCCCTTGGCTGTTAAATGATCCCCCCCCTCCCTCTTCCTCACTGATTCATACAGAGGAGCATGTGTTCCCCCAGAAAACATCTTTTCTTCTCACTGACCTAGCTCCCTCGTTTGCAGAGGGAAGGGGCGTTTGGTTAGGTTGTTCATCCAGAGTTTGCAAACCAGGGTTTCATTAAGTTGCATGATTAACCCAGAGGAACAGAGGTGCATCTCTTGGGATTATCTCCAGCCAGCATGGCTTCATCAAGGCCAGCCTACCAAAGCAAGTGGGGTCGAGGAAGACCAGCTACCTCGAGCTCCCAAAAAGAAGTGGGATAAGTTTTCAGGTATCCACATGAACTCTGGTCTCCATCACAAATGATAGTTTCAACTCAACCTCAATGGGAAAATAAAGTGACAAGAAAAATTAGCGTGGACTGAGGAAAGAAAGAAGGTTTCTTATCCTGTGAGGTGACCACTCCCAGAGTACAGCTGAGTTCGCAGATGTTTAGGCATGTAAGTTTTGATGCTGAATCTGCCAAAACTAAACCTACCCATAAACATTAACAGCTTCATGGTGGGGTCCTGCCTAGAGAGCTAAGAACTCTCTTTGTGTAAACCTGACCTCCAAAAAAAGGTAACCATACCTTAAAAAAACACAACCAGCCCCATCTGCCCAGCTGAAAGAGCAGCAGCCTTCAGGGAGAAGGGAGTGCAGGGACCTCTCAACCCAGGTCTGTAATCAAAGGATTCATAGCAGCGGCCACACCATCTGCAAGGCAGCATGTGTGCTGCTGTGTTGGCCAACACCTGGCAAACAGCACATGAGAAAGCCACAGTGAGGGCACGGTCAATGTGACCGAAAGCCAGCAAAGGTGAAAATCTGAAATCTGAGAATGGCTGGAAAAATCCCCTGGGTTTTCACAGTGCTGGGATGGGTCTTTGCTTATGAACCCGGGAAACTTGGCACAGCTCTCTTGGAAGTTCCCCAACATGGGATACCTTGACTTCCCACCCCCTGTGTTCTGGATGCTCCCTTCCTTTTTTTGTCCACCCTATTGCCTTTTGTGCCAAAGTGACACAGACTGATGAGGATTATTTCCACGGCTTCCTCAGGGACAGGGGGTTTTTCCTACTGCCCTTGTTCAGGGACAATAGACCCATTAAGCGTCTTCCCAAGGCGAGGGGAGCGGGGCATACCTGGCCCCCAATGTGGGAATGGCCACTGCCCCTGACAGCCATTAGCATCTGAATGAGAGTGATGCCTGCAGAACAATAGACAATTATCCCACTGAAAAGCTTTTAAGTGGCATTAATTGCTGGCCACGGACTCCGGGCTCTCAGAATGAACCGTGTTGACAAACAGGATAAAATATATTGGATTTCCTGCAGGGGAAAAATTTGTAGGATTGTGCCTCACTGAGGGCAAGCTCTACTTTCATCCTCTGTTGTCACACAGTTAGCAACACTCCACACCTGGTGACAGCAACACAGCGCTGGATGTCCAAGGGAACCTAAATTTGGCTCTGGTGGCTTTGCAATGCCTGCCTGCCTTGATGAGGAGGCACCCAGGGGAGGGGGGAACACCTGCTCTAAGCATTGCTGGACTGAATTAGCAGCCCCTTTGTCCCAAGCGTGTCTCTCAAGGCCCAGGTGTACCGTATTGCACTGCTCAGAGATGCAAAGAAGTGGCACAGCCCTGAAACACAATCTCCTTTCACTGACAGGCAGTGGCTTTATGTTCCACTGCTCTTTGAACCTGATAAATATCCCTCCACAGCCCAGGACTGGGGTTGATATGGGAACGTTTTGCAGTTTTGAGGAGAAATATGTTTCATTAATATGTGTTAATCTTTGTAAATCAACAACATTGCTAACAAATAAGTACTCTGTCTTGCCTGTTAGGTACCTTCAAGAAGGTCGCATGAAGGTCACTATCCTGTGATTCCCTGGAAAATCACACTCCAATGGCCTTTGATTCCTAATAACTGAAATGATTTCAAGGCTGACCTTGCACATGTGCAAAGCACTTCTTTCTATAGCTCATTCCTGCAAAGTGCAAGTCACTGACCTTAGAAAGGTACTGCAGCACTATTTTTTCCCCAGGAGCATCATCTCCTTTCAACACCATGTGTCATACAGTCATGCCGATTCCTGGATGGTTTTGAGATGCCTGCTCAGCTCTCTGTGTATACCCAGACATAGGGGCTGTCAACTCAGGTGACCTAACTTTTGTAGCAATAGGTAAGACCAACATATGTATGACCAGACCCTAAACTGTGAGAAATACCACAGCTCTGCTGACTCAGAAAAGCTCTGTGACAACTCTTCATGGGATGATCTGCCCCAGGTGATCCTGAGCCTCTCTATCCCCTCCTCTACCTGCTGTATATATGGAAAGATCAGAGGGAGCACCCTGATCTCGTGCAATAGCCCACGTTCATATACCAGTTGCAGGAACTCTTGCTCAGACTCCTTCCAAAGCTGCCCCATGAAGCTGGCAGAGACAGGCCATTCCAGCGTCACTTACAGCCAAGCAGCAGCTTTCAGCTACGTTCCCAGTGACATATGGACGCAGCCCGACAGACCGCTTTTGGTGGCTGGGTGTTTCAAAAGCAACGGCTCTTCCCAGTTCCCAATGAGTTCTCTAAAACATGCAAGATAAGCCTTCAGTAACCAAAAGTAGATGCTACCGTGCATGTGTCTCTGAGAGCTACCAACCCTCCTCTCTTCATGGCCAGGGGACAGGGTAGGGCATTTTTGAGTGTAATTTTCCTATCTGAAGCTTCTCTGCAATGTCACACAGTAAGCGGGCAGCCCTTAGAAAGGTGAGTTGAAGGTGGGACATTATTAGCAGCCTAGAAATGAAGACACTCTTTCTCTGAGAAACAGCCTTCCTCTGAAGGCTGGCAGGGGGTGGCAATGAAGATCACTTTCCAGAGTTTTAGGTCGCAGCATTGCCACAGCTCTCTCCAGCAGTGGCCTCCTGACTTTCTAGCAATGATCCCCAGTACCCACAATGAGGAGCTGAGCTTATAACTCTGATGCTGTCATGTTTGCTGCAAAGCCAGTATCCAGTGAACTTAGTAACGCTCTTGGATCTTTGATAAAGAACAACTCCTCTTATTAGAAAGAGCAGTAAGAAAAAAAATGCCCTGCCCGAAGCACTGATTTCTACTCGGAGTTACAAAACCTTTTTAGAGTCAAACCAATATTCGTTCAAGTGAAGAGGAAGATGAAACTTTGCTTGATAATTTGTTGTATTACAAACCTGAAACTTGCTCCCTATTCACCCTGGCTCAAGGACTTCTAGGGCATTTCCAATAAATACGGATCATTTTATGGCTCAGAGTGAAAACCATGTGAAAAACTCTGGCTTTTGCTAATTTAGACCTCCAGCTCAGCAAGCGCATGTGGGTGGCCTTTTGAAGTTTGAGCAGCAGATCTTCTGCTTGAGCAAAATGGCTTAGTTCTCCTGCAGTCAGTGGCATTAGGCCAGCCTGCACCATCTGAGGACAAGCCCTCTCACATTTATCCCAGCACAAAATTCCAAGAGGAACTCAAAAACTGTTAAGGCATCTGCGGAGGAAGCTTTGAAAATGTCTGTGCAAAGTCCAGTCAACTGAAACCACAAAGCTTTGCCTCCAGTGTGTGGAGGAGAATGGACTGCACAGTCAGAAAGCCAAAATATTAACGTAAGCTCCCACAACACGTCTGTCCAAGAAAGAGAGTGCTCAAAAAACAAGCGTGGGCCCCAGCAAACAAAAGATGGACCTCATGTGCTGCTAATAATATCCAATCATCAGGACTAGGCTAATTTCCTCTCATATTGCCAGATCCAGACCACAAATAATTAACTTAACTGTAGAAAAGATGCAATCGTTGTTATTGTTGTTGTTGTTTTAGTAAAAAGAATGCATCCAGATCCACAGAGGATATAAGGCTAGTGTGATTTGTTCTTGCTGAAGATTTTGCCTCCTTGGTATTTGCTGTTAAGCTAATAAGATGATCATTAGGATGATGGTACATAAGAAATGCCACGCGTTACATTCTGGAAAAGCAAACACCTGAAGCAAAGGACCTGGGAAATAGAAAGTAGCGCATCTGTTGGGGGAAGGACTGTTCAGCAGGACTGTGTTAAGCGGCACTTGCTGAACCACAACGGGCACATGAGGGCCAAACCACTGTTATTGCTTATCTGCCTTAGCTTATTTGTGTAGTCTGGTGCTTCATCCCTTCCAGCCAGGGAAAGTGGTACCATCTGGGGAATCAGCAGTGACCCCTTGTCCCACCCCTCCTAAGTTGTGTGTCTCTCACACACAGTCTGCTGTCAAAAAAAAAAAAAAGAAAGAAAAAAAATACTGAGCAGCCGAGTCATAATTCAAACCTGTGTCTCGACACCTAAAATAGCTAAACAAAGTTTTGCCAGTTCCCACTGTTGCCCCAAGAGCTCGTGTCCCAGCTGCTCTATGCATGTTGCAGCAATCAAAACACCTTCATGAAGACCAACCCATCTGATCCCCTCCCTCCAGTCCACTGGGGAAGCCAAGTGAGCCGCACCAGGACAAACTCATGGAAAGACAAGTTGTCATAACAGAAATAAAACATGTTTTTGTCACGCCTCAGCACAGCGCGTACACACCCACAAGATGCACATGCACACACCTCCCTACAGAGCTGCGACTACTGTTCTCCAGGGTTCATTGTCAGGCCAAAGAAGCATCCCCAAGCGTGGTGTTACATTCAGATATTTGAATCCTCTTAGAGCTCCAGAGGAGCTAAAGGCACCTATTTCTTTGGCTACATATGGAGCACATGGATTTAGAAAACCTGAATTTTATACCTCTAGGTAGGTAACATGCATATCCTCTTGGGAGAGGTATACCCAGGAGGGAGAGTCTGCAGTGTCCATGTGGAGACTCCCTGGTCTCCCTTCCTGCACCCCACTCCTGTCCTGCCCAAGTAGGGCCTGAGGGTCTACCCATGTCCAGAGCCCGAACCCCCTACTCTTGGCTGCGATTCGCAAGCAAAGGGACCCCAGGTGCTGCAGGGAGTGGGGACACCCACCCCGCGCACATTGGGTAATAACCGGTTTCCAGATGGTAAAGGACTGATGGCAAGCGTACCCTGGCGTGGGCTGTGCAGGGGTAAGCACACCCGCTGGGAGGTTAGAGGTGGGTACCAGCAGCTGGTGACTCGCTGGTCTCTAGAACAACCTTTTACTAAACTCCTAGGTATTAACTCTTTCAAAGGGGCTTTGGTGTAAACCACGACCCCAAGAGCTGTTGCCTCTGGCTCTACACAGATTCATTTTTCTCTTTGCCCCTTCTCCTTGGGAAGATGGCACATGGGCATGCGCAGAGCCAACGGCTGGAGGAGTATGGACCTGCCAGCGGGGCTCAGTGTACAAACCCATCGCAGCTGCCAAACCAACCTGATCCCGCCAGCTGGTCTCATTTAACAGGGCAACAGGGGAGTTGCAAGAGGCAGGAAGACAGAGAGGGAAGTAGTTAAGTTGGAATTAATTTGTCACTCCATATTTAAACGACCTCAAAACTATTAAACAAATCTAATAGGAAATATCCCCCAGATTCCAAATACCTCTGTGTTACCTGCTGGGGACGAGCCATGGCACAGGGCTTTAGCCATTGGGCAAACTGGTACAGAGGAAGGGGGACTTCTCTCGTACCCCATCCCTGGTTTAGTTCATGCCAGCTTTTACCCTAAGCCTGGAGGACAGTTGATGGAAGAAGCATAGAGAGTATCCAGCATCCCAGGGTGAGGTGCTGGAGGAAGCTAAGGGATCGTGATGCATGTAACATGGTTATGGGCTTTCCCAGCTCCTGCTGGAAGCAGGCACAGAGGATGCTGCAGGTGTAAGGAGCAGTGATTGGCAGCCCAGGAGTCATCAGTGATTTTTCCACCTCTCAAAAAGAAAAATTATCTCAACTCCTCACACGCTAGTTGCAACTACCACCCTCTCTGCATCTGGAATAAAGAGGGAATTGGGAGATTTAAGGCTCCAGATGGAGTGGAACCAGATTTTAATGCCAAAACCACACAAACTCAGCAGCTAGAATATGGAGATAGGCTAGGGGTGGAAAGCTGGCATAAAAACTAACAAACAAAAAGCAGCTTTCTCTTGCAAATAGGTGAATCCAAGCCAACTCCTCTGCACGACTTAAAACACTTGGTGACAACATATTTCTTATTGCAGGATGGTGTTCGTTGTTGCCTCAGGTCTGCGCTCTGCTTTTGAGTGCACAGAATTGCGAGGGTATCCTCCCCTGGGTGAAGTTAGCCAGGAAGCAGCAAATATTACAAAGAATTGAGTTCAGCCTGATTACGATAGCCAAGTATATCAGGATGAATTTTGCATAAACAGCCTCCCTTCTGAGGATAACCGGCTGGGCATTTTAGACTGAAAACCCTCAGTATTTATTTAAAAAATAAATAAATAAATCAAAGAAAAGGCAAATCGCTGGGTGGAAGGGCTTGCTGGAAAACTGCAGGCACTGCTTGCGTTCGCACTCATCTTTGCCGGGGTTAAAGCAACGTTCCCCGAGTGTTTCTGCGGGCAGTGAACGCTTCCCCGGCATCCCGGCGTTTTCCTCGCTGCTCCGGAGCGGGCTGGCCGGGCTCCGAGTGCCCTCTGCCGGGGAGGGGCCGCCGGCTGCTCCCTCCGCCCCTTCCCCCACGGGANATCTAATCTCAATCTCCCCTCTTCCAGTGTGAAGCCATCACCCCTCATCCTATCACTACATGCCCTTGTAAAAAGTCCCTCTCCAGCTTTCTTGTAGGCCCCCTTCAGATACTGGCAGGGGCTCTAAGGTCTCCCTGGAGCCTTCTCTTCTCCAGGCTGAACAGCCCCAACTCTCTCAGCCTGTCCTCACAGCAGAGGTGCTGTAATCCTCTGATCATCTTCGTGGCCCTCCTCTGGACCTGCTCCAACAGGTCCATGTCGTTCTTATGTTGGGGGCTCCAGAGCTGGACATAGTATTCCAGGTGGGGTCTCACAAGAGCAGAGGGATGCCCCTTATTTTTAATCTTTTCAGGTTTTTCAGCCCTGCTCGGTGGCTGGGCCCAGGATGGGGCTGCTCCCCGCCTGGCAGGCTGTGCCTGCCTTGGGAAAGGATTTTGGGGTCTCACCCTTGGGCGTTTGGTCCCACCACAGTGAGTGGGAACGTGGAAACTGAACCTGGTGACAGCCAGGTAAATGCCTCTGCACTGACCTTTCCCCCCTACAAGTGTGTCATTCGGCAGAAAGCTGAATTTAAAGCCAGAAAAGGAGGGCAGAAAGTAATGATGAAATTCTGGAGAGCATTGCCTCCTTATGAACCAATCTCTAACCTCAGTTCCCAGCTCTGTGGGAGTACGAACGTGCTGTTCCCATCCCAAGGAGATCACAGAGATTAAATGTCTTGATCAAGGTCACTCCTACAGCACCGGGAAAACAACCCAACACCTTTTGCACTGGCAGCTTCCTGGGTGAGAAACCTTGCAAGCCCACTTTTATTTTCTTCTTCCCTAGAAACCCAGAGGGATCACTTTTACATCTAGGGACACTGGTCATGTCCGTGTTTTGAGGAACATTTTTAAATCAATGTTTAGATAACTTAGAAGTATTCAAACTAACATTTCACTAATACGTTAGCTTTCTTTTGTCCATTCTTTTGATAGGAGACAAGAATCTAGCAAAGTCTATCCAGGTATCCTAAAAGACTCCATGAAGAAGATGATTGTAGTTATAAGGAAAGCTTGAGCAAAGAGGACAGGTTATTCAGTCCAAGCATTGCAAACCCTGTGTTACTAATTCCCCTGCACCCAGACACTCACTAAACAGGTCAGAGCAAAGATGTTTTTGCAAGAGATTCATCCACTCCCTCCCATCCTCGGGAGGTTCAGGGCCTGAACCAGCTCCTGCTGAATTGAACGGGCAAACTCCTTGCTTTTAATGGCACAAGATCAATTCCCAGTTCTGCAGGCAAAACGTCAAACAGAAACAGCAAGCCTTTTCCCCCTAGATATTAGTGATGCACGCCTCTCTGGTTCGGAGCAGGCAGGTTTGTTCAGGTTTCAAGGTGGGAAAAGAAGCTTTAATGTTTCTTTCTCTTTTTCTTTAACTGTTAAAAGGCACAAAACTGCTATAGATCTGTCCACACACACCACTAGCAAAACAGTGGTGGTTGTTTGTTTAAAGGTAACACCGATGCACAGAGGTCCCCGGAAGGAAGGGAAACCTCACTGCAAGAATCCTCATTTAACCTTTCTCAGCTGCCGCATGTCAGCCCCCTTTCACCGACCGCATGGTCCTCTCTCCATAAATCCCGGCCACGTCTGACATCTGCTCAGCACGAAAGGCGTGTCGTATCTGTCACCCTGTCCTGTAAGAGCGACCCCCCCGTCCCCAGCACAGAGGCTGCTGCCTCAGAGAGGGCATTCAGCAAGAGAGGTCTGCAGCTGGTGGAAAACTCTTCTCCTGCTCCAACCGAGAGGTTAGGTGTGAGCAACCCCAAGGCTGGGACCTAAATTGGATGGAGAAAGCCCCAACTTCATCCTTTTCCTGCGCACACCTCCTAAAGGACCACGTCTCACCCCTTTCCTCTCCCAGGGCAGAGCTCCATGGCCCTTCCAGGCCAGACTGGGGCAACAGAAACTCAACTGGTTAAGCCAGCCCCATGGCTTTTCCCTTGCAGCTGGTGGTGAACAACTGGCAAGCTAGCTTTACACCAAGGGATGCTTAATTTTAAGCAAGAGGAACAAAACAGAATACACCTTGTATGTACGTCCCTTCTGTCTAAAGGTTCACTCACCATCCTGCAGTGATGGACCAGCTTTAGCATCTCCAAACATATCTCAGCCTGAACCACCCCGCAGTGATCACCACGGGAGAGGGCTTGGCACAAACACACACTTTTTTGCCCAGGCAAAATTCTTTTGTTTTCTCACTTCTTAAAGTTAGTTTGTGGTTTTGGTTTGCTTGTTTTAATTTTGTAGAGGAAAAAAAAAATAAAGAAGAAGAAGAAAAAAAGGGCGTATTAGGGCTTCAAACTATGTAGCAGTGCCTCTGTCCTAATTCTCTAAGAATCCTTGAGAGTTTGGTGTCAAGGATTTAATCCAGAGCCACAATTTTTACTTTTGTGTGTGTTTTCCAGTTGAATGACTCGATATTTTCATATAGGGAACATCACAGCAATGCACACGCTTCAAAATTAACATGGCAGCGTCATGTTCATCATAGGCTGATTCCAGCTCAGGATCTGCAGGGACCTGCGATGAAAGTCTGGTCCAAGGATGTGGTGATATGGTTTTCAGAGTAAAAACGGTTGAGTTCCCCAAGGGGAGAAAGACCCTGTACGAATATAGGATTTTTCTAAGCTCTTCTGTGAGGATAAACCCCTTGACTTCATCAAGTTATTGTTAGATACGGAATAGCTGGATTAGAAATGCTTTTCAAAATCTGGGATTTAACCTACAGCATGATTTCCTTTAAACAATGCAGGAATTGCCATTCAAGGGAAGAACACAAATCCATCCCCCTGTGATCGTATTTCCTACAGTGATCCTTGCAAAAATGTCTAAGAAACAAAGCAAGTGTAAGGCAAGATATGTGTAGTAGCTGGCAGTTTGGGACTTGCACCTGAACCAGACCTCTGCACTTGAACTCCTGCACATTAGCAGCTCTTGAGGGAGTTATGTCTCATGAATTTGTCCTTTCTTTTTTTCACTCCTTTTTAGTTTTGGCCTCCACAAGATCTAGAAGCTGAGAGTTCCACCGTTTAATTGCACAGGGAAGAAAAATTCTTTCCTTATGATTTTTTTAAACCTGCTGACTGATGATTTCATCACTAGACAGTAAATTGTAAGAACATAATGCTTCACTATCCACCTTTTCTACACCATTCATCTACAGTCTCATCTTAGATTGGACGTCAGCCTATGCTTCCTTCTCCGTACTTTCTCCATCTGTTTGAAATCCTCTTTCAGTGTGGGGAACAGCAAAGCCCACTATCTTTGCTGTTTTGGTGACACAGGCAGGCAGCTGGCACAGGCGGTGGTAAATGGTCGGGGGTTGCTGGGACCCAAGCAGCATCTCCTCTTGTTGCCAGCCCCATTGCACACCTGGGGCATACACTTCGAAGGTGTAGCAGAAAGTCCAGCCTTAGAGCTTTTCTGCTGTTCCCATGGCAGTTGGGAAAGTGCAGAATAAACAATAACAACAATTATTCCAGCTGGAAAATATTATTTCTCCTGGCTTCTTTTCCGGCTCAGAGGGAGAGCTGGTTGGAATTACATAGACTATTTGTGATTAAGGAAAACAGTTTTTCAACTGAATAATAACTTTTCTGCAAATGTTTTGAAGTTACTGTTATTGGTTAACACCTAAAATTAAATATTTTCTGTAATTTTTTTTTATTATTATTTTAGTGAATTCCCCATCCCTTTGTTTTTTTGTATTGAAAGACTCACAAAAGAATAATTTGTATTTCTCTGACTGGTTCAAATCCCTCATAGCAGGACTGTACTCAAGCAACTCAATAACTATACTGAACTAAGGAGTTGGGACACGGGGCCCCAAAGGCTGGAGTTTACTGGGAAGAAACACAGTTTGGACTGAACTGTTTGACTTACCTGACTCAGAAAGACCAAAGCCTGATCCTGCTTCCACTGCACATCCCATGGCGTATTTTCTCCTGGTTTCAAGACGTAGGACTTGTTCTGCTTCATAAGGGAAGGCTCAGTTGGGACCTCGGATGGCTCAAAGCGTCTTAGAAAAAGAGGATTAAGACATCTGCTGGGTGCAGTGGACTACCTGTGCTGGCCTGCAAAGGCTCTTTTTGCTCTGTGGCAGCTGGTGCAGATTAGACCTAGCTGGGCTTTGACCCAGGTTGAAACTTCATGGACCGCCAAAGCTGCAGTCCTCTGCCCTTCTCTTCTAAGCAAGACCATCAGTTGCCCTGGCACACAGACCTCATCCTGCCCTGACTGTAGCCCCACGAACATGTAGACACAGCCCTGTAAATGCTTTACCAAGAATCACTTTCCTGCTGCCTGCAGCCCCTGTCTGGCACACAGCCTCTGTGTCTGCAGGACGATGAAGCAGAGTGAGGAAACCCACCACGGACTGTTCCTGCGGCCAGGATGCTCCATGCCCATCCATCCCAGCCACACCAATCTGACAGCTCTCCAGTTTTGGAGACTGTGACTCACCAGCTTCGGCTGAATGATTCTGAGTGAGGTTACAAGGTCTAACGAGTGTGCACGTTCACACCATGATGGTCTGATTCATCACTCTAAGCTTTGGGCAGGCTTGCCTTACATGACGATACACTGATTTGGGCCTTTCTAACAGCACAGAGAAAGAAAGATTTGTCCATCAAAGTTTGCCCCAGGCAACACATTTAATGCTGCTCTTCAGAGAGCCTGGCAGATACTAAAGGCACAAACAGTCAGAACAAATGAAAAGATCTTCTGCTCTATGGAAAAACACAAGGGCTTGGCTGCTAAATATTTAATACTGGGAACTCCCCTTCCTTTCTGCTTCCTCCTCTCTGTACTGCGTTCAACTCGCCATGGTGGCAAAGGGCAAGAGCTCTGGGGCGCAAGAGAGCACTTTCCAGCTCTGACACCCACCATAACGGACTGAACACAATGCAGCTGGGAACAGGCTGTTTGGATTCAAAAGCCAAGTGGGGTGCTAGTGGAGCAAGAATATTTGGAAAAAGGCTTTGGGACAGCTGTGCATCTCTGTCTTCCAGATCTGGGTGCTTTCCATGGGATGTTTGCCTATAGACCACAGCAGTATTGGAGCCTGTTCTTGCCAAATCACTGCAGGGTGCTAGACAGGCAATAGCGTAAAACCTGCCTGTGCAGAAGTGGATGGAGAGTGGCAGGACCCCACAGCCAAGCTCCCAAAATATCTCTGTTCATTGGAGAGCAAAACCAAGAAGCTGGAGCTATTGGGAACAGACCTGGGGGATATTTCCTGAATAGAGAAAAATACCAGTTGCTGACAAAAGAAATGATTCATGGAAGTGGTGCTTTCAGTGCAGCTTTATCCTGGGGGGAGGAAAAATGAAATAACACGCACTTGGTGGCAGCTGGGAGAGTTGTGCTTCAGTGGAGCAGGAATGAAACATCTGACTTTTGGAGGGACTTTCTGTAGTGAAAAGGTTTTCAAGCACTGACCAAGTAGGACTTTTCAGAGGACTCAGAGGAACATATCCATATCTAATACAAATTTATGTACATGTATGAATGTTATTTCAGGGGGTTATGTAGTTTTGATGTGTTTCCAAACAGAAAAGAAGGATGTAGCCATCCACGCACAAATAATACTCATTACAGCTGTGTTGACTGCGCTTCCCAGCACCCTAGAGAGGAAGCAGCATTTCTGCATGGTGACCATCTGTTCTTCCCACTGTGCCCGAATTTGCACAGGAAGGGATCTCAACCAGCCTTTGTCCTGTGTCTGTCACCCAACAGCATTCTTATTACACTCCCAGGCGTGTACCGGCACCCTCCATCTCTCCCTCGACCAAAGGAATAGGGAAGAAGTACAGCACCAGAAAGAGGACACAGTGGGATGGGGTAAAGGCAGAAGTTGGGGCATTCATGTAGACCACCAGCATTTCAGTGAGCCCTGTCCCTCCCTGCAAGTAAATAAAGAACCAGAGCTCCACTTCCCAAAGCACAGCACCCCCTCTCACTGTGCCCATAACACAGAGAAACTGGTGTGGAGGAAACTCATGTTTTAGGAAAAGAAAGCAATTAAAAAAAATCAAAATAGGCTCAAGCTACAAATTGAGCTCTCCTCTCAGTTAATATTTAATGTTGCAATTGGGTGGTTTTCAGTGGGGGGAAAACACTGGGATTTCTTTGGTACAGATTGACTACATGAAACTGTGTGTCAAAAAAGAGAGAAAACCAATTTTGTTGAATATTTCAACATCTGGAGCCACTTAGTGGCAGGAAAAAGCAACTTCTTGAGGAGCACTTTTGATCTAGAGCAGTGGCTTTAAACCTTTTTCTATTTGCAGACCCATAAAATTTCTCACTGCATAACAAATACAAGCCTACTGACAATCAGCTCTCCCATCTCAGTCAACTCTGGAGATCCCTTAGATGTTCAAAGGCAGGAGAGGCAAAGCCGTGCTTTCATAGACTTGCACAAGACTGTCTCCTGAATCGCTTTGCTTCCCAGTGCAGGGAGCTGGTCACTTCGTTACAAGATAATCTGCAGAAATGTGATCTTGCCTCCCTTGACACGGTTTGGCCTTTTTTCGAAAGCTGAGACTGTTGTCAGTGGAACTAGTACTCACCAGGCCTGTGCCACCCTGATAAAGCTGCTCAGCTCTGGCCACAAGAAATGTGCATATTTCTGCCTTTAGAGACCATCTCAGAGCTGCTACACACCAGAGAGCTAATTCAGGCCGTGTGTATCATCTTATCTCTCTTGCTTCCCAGAGTCTGCTGTGCCCGGCGCTGCAGGCACCATACTCCACCAACTCAGGCTGAGACTGCCGTGGTGGAAACACCTTGGGCTCTGGGCAAGTCCTGGGGAGCCCATCTGTTGATGGACCTCTTTCAGCCAGAAGCAGGCCAAGCAAGGCATATGGTTCAGCAAGGGGAATAAGGCTACAAGTTGCTGCATTTGGAGGCAGAGGATCTAGGCACCATCACCGTCTCCTGGTGAGTTTTTCTCACACCATGGTGTTTGGACATTACCTCTCCCCCACTCCCAACCCAGGCTTTGGGCTTAGTTCTTGCTTGATTTGACTTGCTTAATTTCTCTGTGCGCAGGGTCAATACGCTGCCAAGAAGGAGATAAGTCAGTGCCCCGCATTGTACCTCACAGCAACAGGGTGGGGTGAATATGGCTGTAAGTTGTCCTGGGGGACCCTTTCTTACTTACTTGAGCAACAAACCTGCCTTTTTAACTGGTCAAGGATTTATTAGCATATCAGTGGTAAATCTGCTCAAAGGACTACTAGAAAGCACACGGAAAAACAACTGCTGTGCCCAACAAAGAATAGCATAGATCAGGTCTTTGTTTCCATGTATTTCTTCTCAGTGCATTTGATTAGTTTGGTTAATTGAACATGTAACACACTCTATTATCATGCACCAGCAAAAGAGGTTTTATGACTCAAACAAATATGGCCATTATTAGCTGCTTCTGAAATAACAAACAGGACTATTAGCTTTGGAGAGGCAGCATTTTACATGGCGTTTTGGTAAATTGGCTGCTTAATCACGGTTTTTTTTTGTAGAAAGACCTCTCCTGCAGTGGCTGTCTCTGAGCATTCAGTGCCAGGCGAAACAATTCACAACACTATTAGAAGGTCTGTGCAATACAAACATTTCCCCTCCTTTGAGATTTATCTCCCACAAGGGTACCATCACGAATCACTCTAAGCACCTCCAGCAAGCATGCACCCCCTATAACACCGCAGACCAACTCCAACCAGGCTTAGACTCATTTAGTAAGAGACTAATGAAAACTAATTGGCAAATGCGCTCAGTGAATGCAACTAGACTCAGCCAACCCCCATACACACCTCTGCTTGTACTGGACAGCTTTTAGGAACCCGTTGCCTCTCCTCCTCAAAGCTGCTCTGGTTTCCATGTCAGACAGTAATGACTTGTTTGTAGAAACTTGTACTGGTTTTGCAATGCCAGTATAGTTTAAATTGTGCTGGAATATGTATGGTCCTACTGGTACAACGGGGACTCTCTACGTCCTCCTGACCTCCTCTGAGTCTCTGGTGTCCAACCACATCTTAGTGCCTACTGGTGATCAAGGTGGACCAAAGCAAGTTTCTGCTGTGTTTGCACAAGACGATGGATCGACATCAGCTCTGCCGCTGGGATGGTACTACCTACCCTGGGAAAGAGAAAAACCTGCCCTAAAGCGTGGCACTTCTACTGCTCCAAGCACGCCACACAAAGGGGCTTTGCCATAAACACTGCCAGATACATTGATAGTAGGAGACAAAAATAGCAAGCATACACCATGAAAGGTACTTCAGGAAATCTAAAATTCTTACACCTTTGTTTTAAGGTACGTTTGTCTACAGGCTTCCTTTGGTCTATGACGTATTTAAGTGTTGCCTTCATTTGCCATCAGCTCTTTTTTTTTTTTATTTGGAAAATATGATCATCAAAACTGAACTTTTCATAGGAAAAGATGAGTTTCAATACCTTTCTTGCTAAAAAGAAAGTTTCAAAATTGCTAAAACGATGCTTTGGCTTTTTTAAACAGAAATTCACTGTTTCAAACAACTTACATTTTCAGTTACAATTGTTCAAAGAATTCAGTTTGACAATGTTTTGTTTATTGATTAAAATTAATTTTTTTTTCAGATGTTTTGGATGGTGATTTTGGACTTCCCACCCAGTTTCAGAATATTTTTTGTTTAGTATTAAACATTCTTATGGGAGAACACGTCACTTCTCTCTAGCCTGTTCATACCAAGGTACCTGGGTAAACTATAATGGCTATGACATGAGAAGTGTGATGTAGTTAGGTGATGTGATTGTTTCTTATGGCTCTAGTGTCTACAAATTTGTCAATGACTATGAATTTGCATAACCTAAACACAGGACGACATTCAGTGATGCTCTTCACGTGCATGTGAATGGGAAAATGCATCGCATAAGTACCTCCTGCATTGTGGTCGCTCTGAAATTCAGACCTGGCAGAATAATAAACTATGAATGAATATCTGCATCTTCAGAGCCACACTGAACTCCACAAGTCACCTTGTAGAGATCCAGAAGAGACTGCTTGTGAATAAAGATGTAACTTAATACAGAGCACAGGATTATTCTCTGCTTCCCAATTAACTGTCTTACGAATAAAGGTGGTTGATGTTTCCACACTTCTGACTGAAGAAGTTTCAGTCCATATTGCTAATTTTGCTAAACTGTTTCACAATATTTGCTGGGCAGAGGAGGATTTCCCACACAGAGAGATCTCCTGGCAGCTTTTCAAATTTTATGCAAAACCCTTCCCTTTCTACATTTGGCCCCACAACTAGTATTTACCATGGAGACTAAATTCACTAAAAAATAACAGCCTCCATCCTTATTTGCCAAGATTTTGATTTGTGTATAACATCTTGTTATCCAAGGTTAGCTGATCTCAGACAGACCTTTCAGCTGTTAATGTGTAAAAATTGAGGACTACTAGACAGCTTAATAACTATGTGAGTACCTGCTATAATTGCTGAAATGCAGGGCAAGAATGAGTGCCTGTTACCCTTGTAACATTACTAGAATCTGAATGATCCCCAAAAGCATTAAAAATCCCCTGTGGATGATGGTAAGGTTTGTGGATGGGACTCCTCATGCTCTTAAATAAAGGGATCTTGGTTTGACTGGTTCAAGGTCAGACAAAATACAGGAAAGAGATTGTAAAGAGCTATTTCTCAAGAAGAGAATGGATCCAGTGCAGCCACAGTTTACAGAGGTACTTGAGAACCAAGGGTATTAGCCAACCCTGGTATGGAAACTACTCTAAGGACACTGAGATTATATTAGGTCTGAAGAGGAAATATTTAAATTGAAGCTTAAAAGGTCCAGTTCTAGACTTTCTGTAATCTGATTCTCTATTTTGGTCTTCATCAGGTTGATTTTTTTTGCTAAGCTGATTGTTCTCACAAGTGTATGATAACAGTTTTGAGGAACTTTCCCCAGTTTCCATCACCACCTTTTGGAAATGCAGATGCTCAACAATATTCTAGAACAGGCTGTTCACATCAGCCCTGGGTGATGACATAGAGGGTCTACATTCATCCTACCCAACTGAAAGTCCTTGCCTAAGGTGCATAGGCTAGCAATCAATTCACCTTGTGATCATTTTCTTGTCTAATGAAGAAAAGCACGTTCAGAGAGTAATCCAGATCCATAGACAGACAGGAACTTACAGGAGCCAATCTCCATTCCCTGTAGAAAGACAGTAAGGCAGCTATGCTCCTAATTAGGAGCTGACTATTTCTCTTTACATGACCAAGGAATTAACCTGAGTGCTGGAGTGACTCCAATCAGGAGCACAAAGAAGTGCAAGGTCTGCAGGACTGAGGGGACTCAGGTTGAGGTCCTGTGTACAAAGTAGCATGTGAGATTCCAGAGGCTTTGAACCATCTTAAAATGATCCTTTAATATTTAATTAAAACAAACAAACTGAAACTTGTTGCAAATGTTTTATGAATATGTGCCAGCTTATATTTATTGCCAGAGGAGGTCACAGACTGGCACTGCCAATGCTGAGATCCTTCTACTGCTGAGCAGTGGGAAAGGACATTTTGACCTCTTGATTATATGTGCATGGGTTCAGGAACCACGAAGCTAAAAGGCTGAGAACCTCATAAGGCATGTGCTTCTTGTCGTCTCTCACCATGCATATCCATTGCTCCACTGAAGGAATCTCTGAACTTCGAAGTGGGAGTCCTCTTGCCTCTGCCCACTTTCACCATATTGCTGCAGTAACTGGCTGCTGTTCACTCAGGCTTGCTGGCAAAACATAGTCCCTTGAAGAGCTCACTAGTGTATGCACCAGTTCTCTCTGGATTGCACAAAACTTCTGCTATTATCAGCTTTTGCACAAATCCCCCGTAGAGAAAACACTTGATTATGATAATAAAGTCCTGCTTGTAGCTGCAGAACATCTTCTACATGCTTTTCTGTCCAGGATCATCTCTGTCCTACAACAAAACCCAACTCAAAGGTTTCAAATATGCCTCAGACTACATACTCCACTTGTCAAAAAATTAATGCAAGCAATTAGCATGGCAAACCAGTTTAACAAATAGTTCCATTCATTGCAGTGGAGCCCTACATTTGAGCAGGCAGTGACCTGCGCTTCCTGTCTCCTGCACTTGCCTTCCCTTATGCAGACACTTGGTAGCTATTCAGTGGAAATATTTAGATCACAAATTCTCACTCTAAGCTGTTGGTGAGAGGCTCCCAGACTTGCCTAAGTGTATTTTCTTCCCTTTCGCTCAACGCTTGACTGCTTGCGAGAAGTGCCAGCGGGAAACCGTAAAAGCCTCTATATTTTCTTAAACAGAACAAACCAGTTTCATAGACATAGCCCTGCACAACACCAGTGTTTGAAACTTTGGGTTTCTCTTTCCCTCCTGACTGGATGGAGTCACGTCTAAGGACCAAGGAGACACACACCCCACCCCCTCCTTCCATACTGCAGGCTCTCTGCCAGCGCTCCCCACAGCTGTGTACCTCGTACTGCACTGCGGACCGAGAGGACCAGTTCTCCCCAAAACCGATACAAATTTGGCAGCTGGCTTGCCTGAAGCTTGGCTGGACAGAGAGCCGAGGCCGGAGGTGGGGTGGAGGGTACGGAGAGCGGCCCGGAGAGCGGCCCGGCAGACGGCCGGCGGCGGGTTCAGCACCACGGACAGAGCGCGGGGACGGACGGCCGAGGGGTCCCGCAACCCACCACGGCCAGAGCCGGGACCGGGGCACGGGAGCAGGGATGCACCCAACAGCCAAAACCGGGGACCGGGGCACGGCAGCAAGGCTGCACCCAACAGCCAAAACCGGGGACCGGGGCACGGCAGCAGGGCTGCACCCAACAGCCAAAACCGGGGACCGGGGCACGGCAGCAGGGCTGCACCCAACAGCCAAAACCGGGGAACGGGGCACGGCAGCAGGGCTGCACCCAACAGCCAAAGCCGGGGAACGGGGCACGGCAGCAGGGCTGCACCCAACAGCCAAAGCCGGG
>VYXH01003977.1:100974-122595 GCA_013397275.1 Burhinus bistriatus | reverse complement strand
CCGGGGAACGGGGCACAGCAGCAGGGATGCACCGAACAGCCAAAACCGGGGAACCGGGGCACGGCAGCAGGGCTGCACCCAACAGCCAAAACCGGGGAACGGGGCACAGCAGCAGGGCTGCACCGAACAGCCAAAACCGGGGAATGGGGCACGGCAGCAGGGCTGCACCCAACAGCCAAAACTGGGGAACGGGGCACAGCAGCAGGGCTGCACCCAACAGCTAAAACCGGGGAACGGGGCACGGCAGCAGGGCTGCACCGAACAGCCTTAGAGCCAGGGTGATGCTGTGATGCGTATTTGGACACACAGATGAGACAGGGGTAGTAATGGCTGAAAAAAAAGAGATTTTGGCTGAGGTGGGTTACACCAGCGAGTGACGCAACGGTTCAATTGAACCAGACTAAACGATCTCCAGCAAAGCCCAGCCTTGACCATTAATGTGTGGGTATATGGTAAGGGACAACCAGTTGAGAGGCAGCAGTGCGTCAATAAATCGTTTACTGATGCTCCAAAACACAGCTATGTCACCATGTAGAGACCAACAGCAGAAGGATCTGAGTTCCTTCCACTAACAAATTCCTGAGTGCCAACAGAGAAGTTACTATCTATTATGACCTATTTATTTTTGTAGTTGTCTGACAAACAGTAAAAAGGAAGGCCCACTTGTCTTAAAACACAATAAAAAATATCCTTGAAAGAATTTTATAACCTGCGTCACTCCAAGACATATACAGTCCCAGAAATGATGGAGTTGGATTAGAAATGGGCAAGTATTACTACAGTAAAACAAGGCCTATTAAAATGTAACAGCCTGATGGAGGTCAGAAACGTGTGGATGGTGTGTTGTTTGGATAAGTGCCATCCTGAGGATGGGCTGCTGGACACGCACTGTAAATTATCTGAAATGCCCGCTTCTACCAACAGGAGCCAACACTCCCAAAGAGATGGCAGGGCTGTGTTCCTCTCTGTCTTGATATATTTAATACAGTGAATGTCAGTAACTGGTTTGACTTGACTGGGCAGGGGAAAGGTAAAATAACTCTCCAGAAGATTATAATCAAATTCCTTTGGAAAAGAAATAAATCTCCATTAGTGCCCCACACCTCTCTTGCAGTTTCCAATCGGCCTCCATGTCAAAGGAACTGCTTTTATGATGGATCTGGGGCACTTATTATGACAACACAAGGCATAAACACTGCCCAGCATAAAACAGCTTGAGAGCTCTGATTTCAAGCTAAATGCAATAACAGAAGAGAACCTTCCTACACCAGGGAAATGAAGACTGCTTTAGTGGATTATGGTGGGAGCATAATGTTTTCACTACAGAGAATCTCATACCGCCTGTAGTCCAAAATTCACAAGGAATACTCTTGCTATTTCAATTACTCTGAACCCTCCTCCTTCCCCCAGAAAATACACGCCTCTTGCACATGGAGGAAAGACTGGAACACAAAGGCAATAACCACCCAGAGCATCATTTTACAACATCAGTCTCATCTCTCACAAGAAAAGAGTTCAAATACAATTAATGTTGGAGTCCTACTTGCCAGTGTCTAGAAGAACATGATGTAGAAAGTGGGTTACAGTGCCTGAAGACACACAGCTGCTTACCACTTTGGCACAATTTAACTTACGGCAGTCAGAGAGCTTCCGTGGTCCTCCCTGGTGATACCTGGACTAGCCCTCTTCACCTCTCCTGCTGCAGTAATGCCACCATGTGAAAAAGACTCAAACCCTGATCTTGAGGGTTAGCAGGGTTCTCCAGCCAAGGAGTGGAGGCATTTACTTGTAAGGGGCATGGGTCAGTCTCCTTTCCTCAGACTAGTTCTGCTTGATGGGGCCAGGACCAGGTCTTTCAACTTCCAGGTGTGTTAGAGGAGCTTTCCTTGCTGTCTCTCTCTTTATTTTCTGTATGAGATGTATTTTCATCTGGAGGAGAGGAGGCGTCTTTCCACCAGAAGACTATAATCTGAGGACTAAGATACTCCTGTATCCTCTGAAAGGATTATGATAGTTTAATCTTCTCAGGAGAAATATGAAACTCCAACTGGAAATGCCCTAAACAAATGGTCCAGAACCCAAGAATTGTGTGTCCAAGGGCAAAGCTCTTCTGTGCACAACTATCTTTTAAAGAAAAACCCAGCTACAGTGGTCTGTTGTGGAGAGTCCACTCCTTTTCTCGTGAATTAGGCCCACTGCACAAATGCCTTGTGGATTAAGTTCCCCTGGCACAGGAGCTTGGAATTTGTGGCTCTTGCCCCAGGTTACCTGCATGGCAGCCTTTCAGCTGCATGGCCCTTCCACACCGGGGGTTTTGCTGCACAGGCAGGAGGACCACTTTCAGGCTCTGTGGGAACATTACACTCACAAACTAAAGTTTAGAAGCCCCTAAGGTCAGACTCCAACTAAAAGGAGTTTTCAGGATGGCATCTTTAGATTTAGGAACCTGAACTCCACCTACAACATGATTTTTTTAATTGGGTCCAGATCCTCAACACCTCTGCAAACCCAACCCTTAGCAATAAAAATTCAGTAATCCAATTACTCAAGACCAGAAAAATTTTTTACACTGCAGCACACACCACCCTTCTGATTCAGTGGCACGTAAGTAGGTGCTTAAAGTTACAGCTGGGCAGGTGATTTTCTAAACAAGCTAAATCTAGGGATGCTTGAATACTTGGCTGCATGCAATTCTGCATGCCGGCTGTCTCTCAGCTTTTTTTTCCCTGTAAAATGTGCTGCTGTATCAAAGCTCTAATCAGACTACGTTGCCCTGGGCAGTCATGAGGTCAGCATCCAGCTCCATGTACAGGGTATCAATGCATCCAGACTGCTGCATTTCCCTCTCCTGCCAAACGCTACCTTTTTTTTTTTTTCTTCTTTATTTTTTGTTCCTGCAACAGAAGGTGGAAGATGAAACGTAAGAGATGGGAGAGAAATTGAAAATTGCTAATCTCTAATTTCAGCTTGATAATTTGCTTTGGCCTTTGGGGTATTAAAATTATAATACTTTCAGACTGTATTTAAAAAGGCATCAACTCTTTGATTGACAACTTTCTTAATAACTTCTTTCTTTTCGGAAGGCATTATATTTAGTTAATCTTTAAATGAAGTCAGTTACCGCTTCTATCTTTAAGATCAAATGCTCTCTTAATCATACAGGGAGAAAAAGACACCATATATATGTACTTTCTCTCTAGGTTTGGTGACCTATGATACAAAACAGCAAGGAAGAATGTCATGCCTAATTGCCCAAGACGATATGATCCAAACATTTAGGCTACCTTCCCTCCATGCACCAAACCCAATATTGCCGACGTGTTTCTTCAGTGAAAGACTTTAGAAGTTGTATGGACCAATCAATCAGTCATGTTCGTATTGCAGAGGTTCCCTTTCCATTTCAAGTGACACAGTCAGGCTGCACAACCAGACCTCTGTCTGAAATGGTTTTCTTTGCTGTTGTAACAACTAACACCTACGAAGCCTGCAGCTATGCAAGACATTGCCAACACATGGAGAGCTCTCCACATTTTTTGTCTGTTTTCAATATGTGACAGGGCTTTGTATCAGCCACCTTCACTAGGGCTGCTTGAAGGATTTTCTTAGAGATTATTTTTTCTTCTAAGAAAGGGATGATTTAATGAAATTAAGCCACTTTGCAAGTCAATAAATTCACTTCACTTTGTCACGGGAAATCACCAAAACATTTTGCTCTGATAAACTCAAAATACCTTGTCTGGACTTTGATATCACAGCAAGTCAAGTACACAGGAAGAATGAATTTTTTTTTTTTTTTTTAACTATAGCAAAACTAAATGTTTTGACTACACTGAAATGAAATATCACAATACTGTCAAAACTCAGTAGTTCAGGAATATGTTAACTTTTTTTTTTTAAAAAAAAAAGCCTGATCAAACGAAATTCCAGTTTTTCATCCCCGTTCAGGCCAAAATAAAATCCTGCTATGCCCCAGGGAGCTGCTTGGCCGATGCTAAGGCACTCTGAGAGGACCCTGAACATCATCGGTCTGGGAAGGCATCAAACTACAGCTCCTCAATCCCTGAATGAGGGCTCTAATCATTAGGCATTTACAGGTTGAGTCCAAGAAGCAACCACTCTAATGCACCTTTCCAAGGCAGGAGCTGAATGGAGGTGAATTTTTTGAAACCTGCTTTCAAGCAGCTCTCAGGCACAGGGAGAGTTTCTTCTGAGATCTTCCACTGAACACATGCCTTCTCTGAGATTAGTTCTCTCCTATTTGCACCAAAGCAAACCTACCATCCTACCCTGAGAGCTGTGCGAGAGGATTCTCACCAGGGCAAAGAAAAACCTTGGTTTGTAGGGACCAGTCATTTCCCACACTTCCAAATTCCCTCCAAAAATGGGTTGAGGCCACCACCCCTCCTCAAAGCCACTTGGGAAGCGTAGCTCGGTAGCCAGCATCCCCCTCTACCCTCAGTGTTTGCAGTCAATGCCACAGGTGAAAGGATGGGGATCTGCAGCCATATCAACTTGCAATCAGACTCTTCAGTGCAGCCCCTCTCTGCAGCCCTTTGTTTTACTTTCCAGTAATGGTATCTGATTGGGAACAGGCAGGGCAGCACCTAGGATTAAGAGGGCCCATATTATCTGTCCCCTTCCCTGCTGTTTCAGTGGGGTTTGGAGCAGGTGCCTCATACTGCATTCCTGCAGGCTCTTGCCTGGCCGCCAGCCAGTCTGAGGACAGCTCGGAGCAGCTGTCCGGTCTGATGGGAGGGCCTGGACATTTGAGTGTGAGGCCACATGTCACCAGGAAGGGCAAACGCCACCATTGCCTTCACTCTAATCTGGGATAATTCCCTCTTAGAAACACGATCAGGCTTGTATATCCCTGGCGTCAAGATCCTGGGTGAACCCAGGTGGGGAAGGCTACTTTTTTTCCTGTCTTTGTTAAATTATGATGGGGTGATGTATGTTTTCTTTTCTTCTCCTTAGCAGCCAGGCTGGTAAGAAAACAAATGACAAAAGTTCATGAACCATTCCAGTCTGTTCTGTTTTCCCAACACCTCTCTGAGCACCTAGTGTGGACAATTGTGCAAGCAAGTGCCATCTCCTGAGCAGAAACAGGGAAATGAGAGAAGAAACCCAAGCTTTTAGAGCATGTTTCTCAGTTCACTCGCATGAGGCTCATTTCTAGCCTTACTACCTCTGTGGATGTTGTTGGGAATTTTGCAGCTGGTGAGAGGGGACAAGAGAAAACAACCAGACCTAAAGTCAAAATTTAACCTCCCTTGAGACTGTTGGAAGCTGATAGAAAGCCATTTGGTCTACTAGACATGAAATGGTGTTTGTATACACATGAAACTTTTTTAAGAATGAGTTATCTAGCTGCTGCACTAGAGCCATGAGTTAACACTTAAGCATTACAATGCTTTTAATAGATTATGTGTAAAATACCTCTTTTAGTCTAACCACAAGTCAGGGACTGACAAGGAATCAATAATAAAAATCCTGGTATGTTATAAAGAAGGTCAAATTAGATGACCGCAGTGGTCTCTTCAGCTTCATATTCTATTAGAGGATGCGAAAGGGAGACATGAGTAACCATTACAGAGAGAAACAGAGTGTTTATCCTACTTTTGCCCCTGCAAATGCAAAAAACTTGAAAACAAAATAAAATCAGCCAGTGCATCAGTACACCAACATTAAGCGCTAGCCATGTAAATATCATTCCCTTTAGGAGACAGACCAGCTATGGCGGAAAAACTACATAATTCATATAAGGTCAAAATCAAGTCTAGTGTCAAGATCTGAATCCACCAAGGCTCTTACAACTGCTCTCCTGTGATGGGGTTGGGAAGAGAGTGCAGGTTAAGAAGTTAAGGCAGGGAAAACCCAAGTCCTGTGACCCATTCGTGAAATCCAGGACAAAATAATATCACAAAGAAAGTTTCCAGGACATAGAGACAGGGCCCTATGTTCCAGACATTATTTTGGCAGACTCCACTCAACAGTTTTCACTCCATAGTCTGCAGATCACTTCTGACCAACGCGAGAACAGCTGCTTTCTTATTTTTGAAAATAAATACCAAAAGGCCAATGCTGCTTTTCACGTAAGAAATTTTTGTAACTGCTAACTTATGTTATTTGAAGGCTGGAGAGGAGGATTGCAATCACGGAGCTGAGTGTTGTACCTGAAAATTTCTCTGGTGAGATGTCAATGTTTTGAGAATGCTCGATCAAGAAAACAAAAGGCAGGCAGCATTCCTTCTGCACCTCTAAGCTTTGACCCCCAAAACAGTGAAAGTCTGTCACTGCAGAACTAAAGAAATGTTGGTTGGCAGGTTTCTAGTCCAATCTCCTAATGCCAACAGGAGAGCACATCAGCCATGGCCTCATGTATTCAAATTTAGAAGTCAGACAGTCAAATCTTCAAGGATGGTTAGTCCACTACTTCTCTAAGTATCTGTCCCAGCCTGCACTACCCAGTGATTTTTTTGTTTTTTGTTTTTTGGTTTTTTTTTGTTTGTTTTTTTTTGTTTTGTTTTGTTTTTTTAATAGATATCCATTCTGACATTTAGAAGCATCATTTTTTGGCATTAGTTCTTTTCACATCATCTCCCATTACCGAGTGAAGAGCTCACCTCTGATGTCCTTAATACCGCCCTTGTAGTAGTTGTAGACTGCTATCGGATTGCCCTTCAGTAGTCGCCAGCAGATCACTGGCATATAAACACACACTGGTGTTACATCCTGACTCGCATCAGAGCCCTGGTTGTCCAGTTCACAATGCCTACAAGACAACGAGCACCAGCATTTCCCTCTGGCATACAATAATGGGCTTTCCTGTTGAGAGAATTACGGTAATGATCTGGATGTCGCTATTGCAAGCAGGATATGACTGGATTTGGGTCCCGATGTGCAAGAAGTTACTTGGTGCTTTACGAGTCTCTGAAATTATTGCCCTGCTTTGGACATGAGAAGCAGACACACCTGCTCTACACCAAAGCTGACCTGGGATGCCAGGAAACTGGATCCTGGACCAGGGGCTACAACAGGCTGCCTCCAACACCAGCTCCGGTGGGCTGAAGCTTTTCGTCTTTCCAAGTCAGGGGAGATGAGGTCTCTATACCTAATACCTCTGCAATAGAAACAACTATAACAACCCACAGGGGCTGATCACGTTTCTTCCTTCTCCTCCTCCAGATCACCTTCCTAGTGACCTGATCCAGCTATGCCTTCCTTCTTTTCACATGCCAATCTTCTCTCCCCTCGCTCTCTTCCCATATCATAATATATTCCTTTACCTGTCTTCTGCACAGCCTTTCTCACATCAATCAGTCTTACTGCATGGATTACATTTTGGGCGAGCAAGAGAGGAGTGCTGCATGGTGCGGCAGCCTGAAAGATGGCAGTAAAAAAATAAATAAATCAGGATACCATAAGGTTCTCAACATCAACAAAGCAAAGAGCTAAAAAACAGCAGCAATTTGCAGCCTCCTCCGATGGTGTTCATTATGCATTCACCGCACAGAGATTTTCACAAACTTTCTTTCAAATGGACCCGTTTAAATGTATAAAATGTGTAGCAGATTAGGTGATTCTTTAACCAGGCTCCCAATGGGACTTACTTAAGTGGAAACAGCTCTTTAGAGGAACATCCTGAAATTTGTTTTGACTTATCTCCTGAGCTGTCTAGAGATTTATATCGTCACTGTTAGATGTGTTCTCCCAACTGTGCCTGCAGCTTAAAATAGCGTAGGAAATGGGTTTCTAAAAGACTGTTAAATAACAGAAATGCTGGCAAAAAAAAAAAAAAAAAAAAAAGTTCATTTTTCTATTCCTCTCCAAATGGGGGAAAATGTTATTGACCTGTTCAAGCTCAAAAGAAATTTTCTCACAAGTTTAAAAAACTTGTTGTTTGAGCAGATTTTATTACCCAAATTGTCTCCTGTGGGAGACCTGATCACTTATTTTCTTTTATGAGAGCTGTTCCTTTTCCAGTACATGCTCATGTCACCCCTTTGAAACTGCAGTAGAATAATTAAGACCATCCCAAAAAAGTTCTATTTCCCAGAAAACTGGGCTTCTGGACAACAACAAATATTTAGTAAGAAAATGCAGGGGTTTTTTTGAAGTACTTTCTTTAAAAAATGGAATGCTCCCAACTGAAAATAAGGCTCATTTTTCATCCTAAAGCCCGAAGATTTCTCTTTTGAAGGTTCACGCTGGTTCACAAAAGGAAACATTCAGGCGTCTCCTGTGTTTTGGGCTAATTCTGTGGTCATATGTCATGCCTTAAAATGCATTTTGGCGATGATGCTTTCCCCCACTGAAAGACTTTGATGAGATATGGGAGATGTAGTTCAAACTCTACCTGGTCTATAAAGAAGAGAGAGAGTGTGAAGCGGCTGGAATACACTTCCCATAAAGTACCGTGGGAGCCCAAAGTGTTAACAGGGATAGCGGAGGTGATGGATTTTCTTACCAGACCTTGCTACTGCTAATAACCAGAATAATTAGCAAGCGTCAAGAAGGCAAGAGGCACCGGAACAGGTATAGGTCAGGCTCAGTCTAGGTCATTTCACCATCAGTAACATTAGGTTGCTTGTATTGCTTCTTCCTAACTTTTGTCTGCCTTGTCTCCTTAGACACCTCCTTCAGGCTGCCTGCCGGGTGCAGGGGCAGGGCGTACATCCCTAGGGTCTACTGCCCTTCAGGTGCTCTCCCTAGACACGAAATTGGTAGTAGTAGAGAGTAACGCTGTGAATTCTGACTATGAAATACCTCATGAGGAATAGCTTGTAGCAGACCAGCTACAAGGGTCAAACGTCTAAATTAATGGTAATCTTTGTCAGAGGCACAATGCCTCCTGGACAACCCCTTGCAAGCTGGAAGAGAGGCACCAAGGCTAAACCTTACACCTTCACCCCCTTCAGCTGAGGTGTAGCCCCAGATCCCTCCTCCTTCCCTCCCCTCACACTGGTTGACTTGTACAACAACTCTTAATGGTCTGGGGCCCCAACTCCCAGCTGTGCCCAAAGCAGCTCCTCTTTCACAGTTCAGTTTTGTGGTATGGACACAGTCCTCATGCCCTTGGAGGAAACACTGCTGCCTCCCATGCTAGGCTTCTGTGTGGCCTTTATGTTCAGCTTCCTGTACAGAAATAATTTAGAGAAGACTTCATCTCTCCCCACACCGTTGTGCACTGGGGCAGATCCCAGATGTATACTCTTTCCATCGTATTAAGCATCCGTGTGCATTGCTGCCAAGGCAATAGCACAATGGACAGTCACTCATCTCATTCAGGACCTCATAAGCTTGTCCCTGGTACCCAGAGTCCCACTGTCCATGTCACACCATCTGCCAGCTCCCACAGACCCCTTACGATAGCCACCTCCTTTAGACAGAGACCACATCCACCCAAGGGTGGGCACAGGGCCCAGAGTGGGCACAGAGTGAAAGTTGTGGCAAGGATAAATCACATGAAGGGTCTTCAAACCATCTCAGCAATTCAGAGGCTGTTCTCTGTTTTCAAACAGGGCTGAAGCACATAAGATGATTTTCAACGGACGCAACTTTAGTTATCAAAAGCTGCATCTGTATTGAGAAGTAATTTAGTGCAACGGGGCAGACTGGAGTATTTGCATACCTGGTACTGACGCTGGACCATCTCCTCCATATGTGTCATGGGGGGATTGATTTTGCAGAAGGTTTACTCCGGTCCCCCAGAATAAACATCCTGACCATGCTTGTGGTTCAGAGTTGTTGGAAAAACTAGTCTTTGATTTGGACCATTACACCTCCATCAGGTGGAGGAGAGCATCTGGAGCACACCTGGAGATTCACTTCAAAATTGTACTCCTTCTCTGAACCGAAATACTCCTCTATTCACAGGCAAAAAACTAGGCATCTAGTCCAAAGCAGTTGCCAAGGTGCCATTTATAGTCACTGGAGAAAGAAGACTTGCACAGGATGACATTAAGAAAGCTTGCTTTTAAAAAGGGTACTTCAATGCTTCAGTAAAGCTGCCTAGAAGTTTTTTGAAGTTTTGATTAGAAAATGCCAATTAATCCGTTTCATCAAAATGCAACTTTTCCTGGGAAAGCATCTGTTTTGATGTTGGTTTTTTTGTTGTTTTGGGGGTTTTGTAATTTTGAAAAAAAGAGACAGAAGTTATAAGCAAAAAGAATCCAGTTTTCTGGTTTTCAATTACTTTGAAATTTAAGCTAATTGGAGTAAAATAAATCTGTTAAAAATAAGAAACATTCAAAACCAAAATGAAACATGACCTTTCTGGGGATTTGCATCTTCAGAAGGAAAAGTACACTTTCTGAGCTGTCATCTATACTGTGGATAAAAAGAAAAAAAAAAAAAAAGAGCGCTGGTTTTTTTTTTACTATTCTCGGTAAAATAGTAACAATCCATGGACTCTATTTGATGGCATGGCATCCCCAAGCCCCTTTAGGCAGAATATGGGGCTCTGACTGAATTCTTTGGAGCTCAGCTCCATGCATGGTGAGTGTCTGACGGACTCTGTTATCTCAGACGTCCGCCCTCATCTTGTAATGTGGTGCCTCTGCAGAACCCAGCTCCCAAAGCTCCCAGCTACATCGCAGAGTATCTCTGCTCGAGTTCAGATGTTCAAAATAAACAAACAGATAAATAAACACAAAACGGCCCCGCCTCGTGCCGCTGCCTCCCCTCCCCTCAGCCATCCGCACGCCCTCCGAATGCTGCTCCACAGAGATAAGCCCCTGGCATTTTCCCTCCCAGGCTCCAATCAGCCATTATCATAAGAAAGTGCAAAGCATCTATCAGCCGTGCAGCCCAGTGATTTATGTTCAAAGTTAGGATTATCTATTCTGCTCAAATCCCTTCAAACAGCAAACTGGATAAAAGAGAATCGCGCTCCGCAGATAAAATTGGAATATAGGTTTGTGCAACAGAATGACAGGCAGGTTTTTATCTCAGAATGGTTCCAACCATCTCATTTTGTCAGGAATTTTGTTCGTTATCCGCAGCCAGGGACTCGCTGCGTGACCTTAATGACATTCTTGCATCTTTCCCCCACTGCACTGTGCACAGGGTATGGTTTGCGGAGCTCCTTACCAGGGAAGGGGTAATAACCCAGCAATAACGCGGGAGGTAAAGCATGAAACCAAGCCTCCCAGGGCACAGAGCCAGGTAGAGGATCTCCCTCCAGACCTTCCCTGCTCCCCGGCTGCGTAGCGATATGCACTTCTGCCCCTTATACCGACCACTTGATCTCATCGTTACTCTGCCTCCACCCTAATGTCCACTGTTTTGCTCTATTCATTAAGAGGAGTGAAAAAAAAATAAAAAAAATCTGTTGAGGCAACGCACAACGCCGGTCAATTTGTCAAAAAGAAAAACAAGTTTCCAGTGTCAGCTCCTTTTGACTACATCTTTTCCAGCATACCAGGACGCAGGACTCAGTAATTTATTACCTCCGTCTGACGAATAACTTCTCTATCCTGTAACCATTACGCTTCATCTCTCTTTATTCTGCTTAATTAGACACTATTATTGCTGGCACAGTAATGAGACTTTTGCAAGCAGGATCACAACGGGCTAAGGTAGAATGCTTTCTTAATACAGTAGAAACCTTTCTGACAAGACAGCCATTCATTACGATTGCAAAGCGAGGCACAAAGGCACTTTGTTGGGCTTTTAATTGATTGCTACTTTTTCTGCCTCGCTTGGACTACCTAGTTTTATTCACAGGCAACACTGGGTGGTTTAAGAAGCAGCAGAAAGCAAGGGAAGAGCAGATGACCACTCTGAATGGAAAGGAGGGATAGGAGGAGAGCTCAGCCCACTGAAAGCATCCTTTGGGGTGACTGCGGAGACATGGGGGGCGGTCGTGCAGCCTGCACAGCATCATGGCTGATTTACCACCACCTGCTGAGACAGGAGCAGGCAGAAGAGATGGGTTAATGCTGGGACACTTGACCAGCTCAGATGGTTTTCAAGTCATGTGAGGTTACATTTTTCCTTCCTCCAGACACAGCTCAGACATTGAAGAACCATGATTCTGTCCAAAACATTCACACGATTTGAGTGTCTACGTGGGATTTTTTGATACTTCTGAGAATGTCCCAATTAACCACCTCCTGCCTTCTTTGCCCCTCTGGAAAACAGACCCGAGTAAGGATAAGTCCTTCTGACAATTGAGAGGCACTCTAACTCTGTAGGGATATGAAGGTACCATGGCCACAATGGGTTCTGGCAGCTGAACTGTTTTTTCGTGGAGGACTGGAGGCCCGTTAGGAGAGAGGGACTGAGAAAACGCCAGGCTGGTGCTAGTACGGTTTTCAGCAAAGAACGGAGACTAGCTGTTGTGATCCTGGACTGGACAGACATATAAGGACAATGTGAAAACTCTTTCAGAAGCGGTGTTCAAGAAAAAGGTCCTGGAGCAGGGGGATGGACCAGCTGGTCCTCTGCAGCACTGCCACAAGGAGGAACGGTGGTGATGAAGAAGGAATGGTTTGCAAGAGATGTCACCAGACTTGGTGAGGGACATGCTGAGATGGTGACAGAGGTGGAGCTAGAGGACCTGAATTACTGGGAGATCAGGCAGCAAAAGCCTGTTTGGCAAAGCAGGACAGCATACAGGGACCAGAGACCCTGTGTGAAGCCAGTGCCTGCAGATCCAGCTCGGATCCATCTCAAACCTTTCAGCTAGCACACAGCTCCTAACAGAGAGGGCTGGGTGCTGCTGGTATATGACTAGTGTAAAAAATACTAGCACCCTGGAGGTTTGGGACTGAAGAGGTGTCTCTCGGTGCAGTGTCCCACACCTATCTGGTGTCCCCATGGATCTGCGTCGCTGCACCTGTGTGATCCTCCAGTCAATCTGAACCTCCCCTTGTCCCCTGGCTTAGACCATAGGTGTTCTGGGTGCAGAAAGATCTTTCGGATCTGCTTGCACAGCATCTAGCAGAACGGAGCCCAGGTCTATGCTTGGGTCTCCTAGTTATGACCACAGTAGAAATCAAATAGCCACAGTATGGCAGATTCTAGCAGCTCTGTGTCTCCTCCCACCCGAAAACAGTTCGTGACGGTTTTTCCCAGCTGTATCTGTCAGCCTCATGACAGGTACAAGCCTTACCTCTAGATATCCTCAGATTCTCCCAGCTACGACGGTACTTCTCCTCTTGTACATTTTTCGAAGTTGGAACTAGAACTGAAAGTCTTCAAACCATAGGGAATCAGGAAAAAAGCTATTTCCCTCTTATAGTGGAAAAGCGAAAGAAGTTGTCATGGTTTAACCCCAGCCAGCAATTAGGGCCACGCAGCCACACACTCACCCCCCCTTCTCCCCAGAAGGGTGGGAAAAGGAGGGAGAAAAGGAGGGGAAAGGGAAAAGGAAAAAACCTCATAGGTTGGCATAAAGACAGTTTAATAGAACAGTAACAGAAAAGGAAAATAACAATAATAACAATAGTAAAAGAATATATAAGACAGAAGTTGCTCTCACCACCCAGTAAATTGGTGAATTGGCACTGTCCTGAGCAGTGATCGTGAGTACCGCCCCTGCCCTGGCTAGCCCCGTTTATTTACTGAGCATGACATCTACGGTATGGAATATTCCTTTGGCCATTCTATCGTTCTGTCTATACTCTTTCTCAGCTTCTATGGGAAGCTGAAAAAAATTCCTTAAAAAATATCAGCATCACCTGGCAACAACTAAAACAGTATGCGTTATTGACATTTCTTTCATACCAAATCTGAAAACACAACAACCACTAGAAAGAAAATCAACTCTATCCCAGCTGAAACCAGGACAGAAGTCCACATCCCCTTATATTATTTTTAATAATATTTTAAATATAAATAACAAGAATTTTATTCTTTAGCATTTGAGGTATTCAAGACAAGATCATCTTGAGTGAGACAGCCAGCTTTGAGTGAACTAAGCTGACAGGACAAGTTCAGGGCAACACAGTGTTATAAATTATGTTGCACTACTTTACACTGGGGAAGAAGCAAACCTGGATCCAAAGCAGAGCTGTCTGCAGCTGGGACTGTTTCTCATTTACTCCAGGATGAGGAGCCCATCGGGATGAAAGAAAGGGCCATGAAGACCTTTCCTTGCCTTTCCTCATTTACTCAGAGGCTTCATCTAAAGATTCACAAAGGGCAGGAGATTAATCGTACCAGCTGCCATCTCTGTTGCGTATAACCACAGACTTAGGACCTTTCAGCTCTTTTTCTTTGGTGCCTGACACGGCTTTGGGAGATTTAAAGTCTGCCCAGTCTTGAGGTTTTATTCTCCCTGACCCTCTCTCACTGGCCTCCCCTTCCTCTTGGGTCTGATTCCTGCCTTAGATACCTCTTCGTCCATTTTATCTGAGAACTGCCCATTTTCTATCCTAAAACTCCCACAAGCTGTGTCCAGACACTGCTTACTGTGCTCTTGGCGTCTCCGTCAGGACTGTCCAGGTGGGTCCCCTTGGTCCCAGAGCAAGCTCTCCAGCCTTGGGCACATAGACAGGAGCCAGTGCACAGACCCCAGGGCTAGGGAGAACCCTCTGCCCCACAGTTTAGATACACACTATGTCAGAGCAGAGTTGAGTACACAACTCAAGCCGCAGAGCTCTCTGAGCTCAGCTGGTAACTCTTGAACTTCCAGAAATTGAAGGGGAGATGAGATGGCCCAGACCACTTGGTGGGTGAGGGCATGGCCAGGGTGGCAGACTGGGTCTGAGCAGTGCCTCTATGACTCTCCTCCATTCCCTGGTAGCAGCTGCTGCACCACATCCCTGGGTCTCTGGAAAGACATTTTTGTCCCAAAGGTCTCTCCTATCCTAAGAAATTCCTGCTGAGCAGAGCCACGTTCTCTTCAGGGCTCCCTATCCATTGCTCCAGCATTGGTCCTCCATCCTTGCTCCTCCCAGGCAGGTTATGGACATGCCTGGCACTAGCTGTACAGTCTCCAGGGGAAAGATGTGACCATTTTGCACCAGTCCCTGGCCCTGGCCATCACAAGGGACTGACCTGCCTGCCACATGCCAGGGAAAGCACGAGGACAGCACAAGAAATGGCTGCTGCCGGGCTTGCAGACCTTGGTGGAGGTACAGCAGACCCTGGCCATCCCGGCTACGACAAATCGTTGTTTCCCAAGGCTGAGGCAGAGACAAGTTTTCTTGCTCTCAGGTTAGACAAAAAACTTACATGAAGTCTGGTTCCAGGGCATTAACAAAAAAAAAAAAAAAAAAAAAAAAAAAAAANTGTAGTTGCCGTTTCAAATTGTCAAGGGAATAAAAAAAAAAAAAAAAAAAAAGAAAAAGAAAAAGAGAGAAAGGATGATTCTTAAGCCTTGTGGCACGTTTTTTCCTGGTGCAAAGCAGTGTTGATCCCCTGGGTGCTGTCACAGAGAGGAAAGCATCAGAGAAAGGAATCATCTAGCCTGATACACGACTTCATTCTGTTGTTAATCTGAGTAGCAGTGGCTTGTCTGGACCCAATCTGTGAGCCTCTCGGGTAAACAACCATTGCTCTGAAGCAGCCCTGAGAAGAACCAGGAGCTCTGGTGCTGAGGTGCTACGCATCGCATCTTGTGAAGGCAGCGATGACCTTCTCAACCAGGTTTTGGTACCAGCCCTGGAGACACAACCCGCAGCACAGAGCTGCATTCAGCCCCGTGTGGGTACATCCCCTCGAGCTACAGCCACTGCAGTGGAGAAATATCCTTGAGAGCATTAGACAAAATGATCAAATTTCCAGCTCTCTGCTGCTGCTCCTGCTCCTTTCTCTGACGTCCCACACCACAGCCGTGCAAGAATACATCCCAGAGCTGCAGCAGAGCAGGCCAGGGCTCTGGCAGGAGCAGATCGCCAGCGCAGCTTCAGCACCAAAGTTCATGCATGTCGGCACGGTCAAATGCAGGTATTTCTGCAACGTCTGTGCCGCCATGGGATTTTCTATTGAAGATAACAGGTCTGCTATCACGCCATGGTGCAGACGAAGGGTGAACCTGCTGGATGTAGAAGTTAGGTGCGAAAGCTTGCTGATGTCTGCAAGGAAGAGTGCTATATATTAAGCCTTCACAAGATAAATGAGGATTGTATTAAGAGCCTGACTTAAAACCGTAAAAGACAGAGAAAAAAAAATCAGGTTAAAAAAAATCATGACTCGCATTTCTCACCCTAATTCACGGTGCTGGCAATATCAAATGAGCCATGGGAGTGAAGACCAGAGTTGTAAGATGGGATTCCTGTAGTAAATCTGAGTTTCCAGTTTACCCTATTTTTACATCTCTATCTAATCCATCTCCATCTCACCATATCATAACTATCTCAGCAGCCCCTAATAGCTTCCCACTCTTCCAGCCATTACAGCTATCATGTATCATTTCATTTCTTTAGCATTCATTAACACCTATTCCGGCCTCTCCTGGAGCAGCACACCCACGGTGAATTCAGTGACACTACCCCGCTGCGAAGGGGAGCAGCCACAGCGTTTCTAGGGGGAGTATTCAAGCCAGACTGGCCCAGCTCTGATGCAAACCTCTTCCTAAAGCACCTAACCGATGCCTCGACCACAGTCATTTAGGTTTTTTATTGGGACATCACAGAAAGCAGAACCAAAAGGGACAGTCCCAAAACAGGATCAAATCAACCCAAACCACTCAAAAAAGGTTGATCTGATCTCCTAAAAAGCTCCAGCTGTGCAGATTCTTCTGCCCCTGCCCCTCCCCCACCCCCCCAGCAATCTATCCCACTGACAGAAAACCAAAGTATAACATAATTTTCCATGGTGGTTTAATCTTCTTGGGACAAATTATGCCTCATCACCTCCTTCATGGGTGCATATTGCTTCTTGGCAGGAACACCCCAGGGATCAGCAGGGCCAGCTGTTGGGGGGCAGCAGGAATTCTCCCAGTATCCCAGCCCCCAGCTGCACCGTCAGTCCCAACATCTTGAATATTTCCAAATCTGGGTTTGTCTTTGCACCAGCGTTTTTACCTACCAACCTGCTCGTGGCACAGAGCCCAGAGCCAACAGAGACCAGGGGGGCATGTAGAAGCAGGTCCCCAGGTTTGCTGACAGCTGCTTTCCAAATTTCTGGTGGGTCCACAGCTTCTTCATACTATTGTGGTACCACAAAATAGCCTTTAAAGAGGATTATGTTGTACTTCCCTGAAGCTATCTTGCACTACAGGAGAGATGCAAATCAACCGAAGGTTGAAGCCCAGAGCACGCAAAGGACTTTGATCTCAGGGGCTGAAGTAGGATGCCACCCCCAGCAGCCTGAAGAACTGCCCTTGGAAATCCACACTGGGCAATAATGAAAACACCCCCATTTCTGACCACTCTCTTCCAACCTCTCCCAGGCTGCTTCTCCACTACTTGTTCACCATCCGTCAAGATCACAGGGCAAGCTCGGAGCCCCAAATGAGCAGCAGTGCTCAGCTCTGCAGCTGAGATGGCTCCGTGCTCCTCTGGGGAATGGTACCACAGCTCTCCCTCAGGACCTTCAGGTATTGATGAACAAGCTGGTTTGGTCACGGTCCCAGTGCTTGGGCAAAATCAACATGGTAATGTAGACAACCTTGCAGTGAGCTCCCTCTGTTTGGTATGTGCGTGCCCTGCCAGCGAGTTCAGGGTTTTAGCTGCCGCGTCTTGGTCCTGACAGCTTGCCTTGTGTCAGGGACAATGCACACAGGGAGGCAGGAGACCAAACCCTCTGGGCTCTTGTTCTTTTGCATGAAATAGGGCTTTTGAGTTACGTCAAAAAGCTGAATGAATTGTTTTCGCAAGGCGCTCTGATGTCCTGGGACGCGTGTTCCAGTGGGGCAAAGCACTGCTGCTAGCAGAAACGCAAACATCAAAGTCTTTCTCTGCAGTGAGCTGAAGTGCTGATTTGAAAATATTTCCAAAACATGTTTTGCATCTGGAGAAACCCAGTATTCTAGAAATAAGCGGGACAGCATTCCCGTGCAAAGTAACATTTGTAAAAGTGCTAGCAAAACAGGTAAGAGTTCTTCGGAGATGCAAGATTGGAAAAATCTCCCTGATCTTAACTCTACAAAAGCCATTTTCAGTAATGGAAAGAAAGGAAACAAAACCCATTTCCCTTCTGGAACATCAAACAGAATTTTACTGTTGCACTACTCCCCACATTCCATCCTCATCAATCCAATAACTTTTCCTACAGTGCTTTTCTGTACCTCAGCTGTTTATTTGATTTTTTTTTTCCCCCTAGTAAAAAATTATTTATAAATCCCTGAATCTTTATGTGTGCCCTCGTAGGGGCAGAACATATCCTTGGCGGCTAGGAGCCCAGTAAGCTTTTGCAGGTTCTTTGGTCAGAGTTCCTGAAACGTTTTGACCACATTATTGCTCATCCACATCTTCCCCTTTATTGTACAGTCCTCAGTATATTTAGAAGCAGTTAATCATACATCAGAAATGAGAGATAAGCATTTTACATTTATTGCCACTCTCAGGTGCTGTATCGTTTTTATCCCTTTGGCTATTATCTGATGCATTTGATCTTTCTGTTTAATGCCTGCTTCCCTCATTAACTTCTTAACTTCCGTAGGCTACTGTGCCTAACATAATAGGGAATAGCTTTGATAAAAGCACACATCAGTCAAATTCCCTTACTTCAAGCTTCCACTTGAAAGGGACACAGCTAAGGTGTTTGCCATAACGTTTAAAGTACGTTCCCCACCCCATCAATCTGTGTTTGCAATAAGCCTTTGAAAGCTAGCAACTGAGATCGCTTTCCTTAACAGAAACTTTTCCACCAACTTGCACGCTCTGTTCTGAGGAGAAGGCGGCCAGACCGTGGTTACAGCAGGAAACGGCAAGGCAAGCGTTTTGCTTTCTATTTCCAGCCCTGCCACACAATGTGCCGAACCAGACCTTTCAGATCTATATGACTCAATTTCCCCATCCATAACTGATCGCTATCCTACATCCCTGCAGAATTGTCAGGAGGTTGGATTAATTAATAGTTGTAGGATATTCTGAGATCCTTGAAAGGCAAAAAAAAATAATATCTGTCTCCTTGTGGCTAATGCAATACGACTACACAGTTTCTTCCAAATGTGTTGGTATTTATTTAATTAGAAGGACTAAGACAGGGGGAAACCACTGGGGGATATTAGCTGTTATTAAGAAATCCCATATGCTGAAACAGAAGCCACCAGGCGAGAGCCCGCACGCCGTACATTTCTAGCTAAGTTTGCCCCCAAGAGCGGGGTGCTCCACGGTGCCCGCTCACTGGCCGGGCCGGGAGCCCTGTCCTCAGCAGCACGTGCTCATGGCAGGGCATCCCTGCAGCACCGGCTCCCTCCTGCCCCTCCACTGCCAAACACGCAGAGCTCGTCCTGCAGCCATGAACGGGGCAGACAGGGCTGCTGGGATGGGTGCAGAGGGTAGGAGCAGCATTCCAAGAGTATCAGGAATGAGATCATGGCTCGAAGGGCACAAGTCCCCTACAACCACACTCCCTGTCCGTTGGAAACCTCGGGTTACCCTGGCCCCTGCACTGGCAATCAGGTCATGTACAGAGGTGGGCATGCTCATGAAAGACTTGCTAATGAAGATGAGTCTTCTGGCTTTGGCAATTACTCACATTTCAAGGGCTAGCTGCCTCGTTCGGTCCCCCTTGCCAGGTGTGATGCACCAACCCTGCATCCCAGCCCTTGGCCTGTTCCCTACTCACCCCTCCAGGACAGGGAATTTTTGGCCAAGATTACCTTCTTTCTGTAGCAAGAAACCAACACAAAATGCATGAAGGGTCTCAGCCCCTTTCCAGAGGAATGGGTCAGCCAGGGCTGAAATTCCCAACATGCTCCTGCCCAACACATTTCCATCCTTCATTCACCCCACTGAGATTCCCAGTCATGGACCAGGTTTCTCCATCCTGAGTAAAATGAAGTTTCTCCAGCTCAGTTCAGAGCAGAAACCACTAGGCTCCCTGCCATGGGGAAATCCGAGAGACAAGACTGACCACTGAGGCCACTGAACCCTCTCCAGCTGGACATTGCACCAGCTGCCCCACCAGGTGCCGTTACAGGTGATGCAGATGCAGACTTCAACCCACACACCCCTCTCACCTCCATCTCCCCTGCTCACAGAGCCCACTAGCTGCGTGCCTATTCTTTCCCTGCAAAGTGCTATTAATTTTGCTTTAGAAAGGGGAAGCCAAGGCGTAAGGCACCTTTAGTAATCAACAAGTCTCCTGTGGAATGGGAAGGAGTTGAGTCTTCCACATCCCAGCGGAATCGCATTCCTGTTACTCCTCATATACCCTCTGATGTTTTCTTATGAGTTTGCTTTTGCTCCCCTCTCCCTTTTTTTCTTTCCTTCTCCTTTTTAAGACGCTCCTCTAATATGTTCCTGGCTGCTTGAAGTTTATGGAGGCCTCTCAATGTTGTAAAAGCTTTGAGGAGTGGGCTGGGAACTGCTCCGTGTGCGTTGCCAGACAATGCGAGGAAATGCAAGATATTTATCCAGTCTGGCCATAATATTCCACCTTGAAGAAAATACCATTCCCCCAGTAAAACCATGGCCTGGGCTCCTACTGCTGCCAGATGATACAGAGAAGAGGTAGTAAGTTATTGATGTGTATTAAAAGAAAGAAAGTTTCAGATCAGTGCCGGTTAGGATTCATCTGGAAGCAACAAAATAGCATGATGGAGATAAATCTGTCCGTCACGCAAGTCACCAACAGAATTTATTAAGACTTAACACCCCTGGGTTATACTCAAACCCTATATCTATTTCACAAAGCAAAGAGAGTTGTTATTTTCTTTCTGACCTCTTGTAAGCTGGACTAAGTAATAAATTCTTGTGTCATATAAGCTTGCCATATCTAATCTGGGGACAGCTTCCCCCTTCCCCTGGTGATTCTGCATCGGTTCTGAGCCCACAGAACTTCATTTGGCGACAGGGGGCAGGCGGCACGAGCAACTTGTCTTGACAGCTCATTATTTTCCAGCATACCAATCTTTCAGAAGATAATATCACACAGAAACAGGCTTCTTTTTACCTTATTTAGGTACATCTGCAGAGCATAGAGACCAACAGAGCTGGGGTTCCCCAGAGTGGGCATATATACTCCTCTTCATTAAAACCCCAGAGAGGTTGCTACATTAACAAGTGACTGAAGTCCATGACCTAGACAGCTCTGCTCCTTTCTCTTCCGCCAGTGAAGCCGATGCCCAAATCCCCCTTTGGAGGATGGCACAAGCACATGGGGCTGCTCAAGTGACCCCCAGACTGCAAAGGGGATGATGGAGGTGTACTTGGCACATGTAGCGTCCCAGGTTTCACGGGATATTTCTCAGTATCGGTAGGAAACTTTCATGGACTGGTCAATACCCATGCTCCAGCAGAGACTTTGTCCATGCTGTATGAAGCACAGGCAGGGTCAAAGATGGGCTTTTGTTCCAGGGTGGTTTGCAGCAAGTTACAGTGTGTGAACAAGGCAAACATCAAGAGAGGGGTGGGGAAACGTAATGGTTGCTCAAGGGGTGAGCACAGAAGCAGAGACTGACCAAAACTTCTCTTCAAAACTTCAGTCTGAAGAAAGACCACCCCACAGACCAACACGTTGGAGAGAAGAACCTGCTTGCATTCAGAAGTGTCATTAATT
>VYXH01003977.1:66633-100947 GCA_013397275.1 Burhinus bistriatus | reverse complement strand
AAAAAAAAAAAAAAGACAATCAGGCTAAGGATTTTTCATTACAAAAATGTAATTTTCCATTTTCCAGTGTTATAACCTTTTGTGAAGGTGAGAAGAGTGATTTATTGACCCATTTTAAGTGACGGCAGTAGTCAGGGAAGCTCTGTAGCCACGGCCAACCACTGAGTTCTCCCAGTGCTGCAGCAGGCAAAAGTCTCAAAGGGACCCAAGCAGAGCACTTAGAGGACCACATGATAGAGATGATAATGTGAAGACACGAGGGATGTTGCCTGCGAAGTGGATCAAAAAATCCTGATGTAATGATTTGTGGAGCCTTGGTAGGCACAGAGGGCTTTCCGAAGATGCTGACTTCAGGATGTGGGGGAGAGAGGGGGATTAAGATTGGCATCATGCCATCGCCTCGTAATTGCTATTTATAAAATTCTGCACCTGCAGGACGAGGTGATTGATTAACATGCTTCATAAATCTCAGGCAGTTGAACAGCTACGACGTGGTTACAATTTTCTTCATAAAGCTCTAGCCATGAAAAATAAAATGGGTTTCCAAGGGAACCCAGGAGTTTCCACAAACATAGCTGATTTGGTTGAATTCTTTTTTTAATGAAAACTTTCAAAATGAAAGAAAATGATAAATGTTCGTTTCGAGAGGCGCCATTTTGGTTTTGTTCTCCAAATCTGGAAGGATTCTGGCTTTCCATTCCTTTCTTTCTATGTTCTTTTTCTTCCTCTTTAAAGTTTTCTTCTCTTTTAAAGTTTGGAAAAAAACCCACAGAACTGTTTCCCCAATATTTTTCCCTGCTTAACTTCTCTCATTTTTGCAAGCAGAAAATAAAATTAAAAACAAACCAAGAGCAAAAGGAAAGAAGTCTAAACAAAACTTCAAATAAAAGTGAAACCTGCCTTCCATGGGATACATAATTGAACTCATAATCTTCTTTTAAGTATTTCACTTAAAATAAATGGCATTTCCCAAACAGACCTACTTTCTGTGCTTACTGCATTGTGTGCCACTGGATCTCAAAGGGAATTGAGAGGATGTGCGTGACTGTATCCACCTTAAAAAGGGAGATAATCAAGGTACAGGGCTGTGAAATTATTGCTGCGTGGGGGATTCACCTACATTCAGGTGAGAAGAGGTGCACTATAGAGATGACTACTAAAAACAGGGCTCCTGATGATAACTCGCATATAAACACTTCCATTTCAGCATCTTTACTGACAAGAACTCAGTGGTATGGCAGAACATTAAATGACAGATACCATCTCCAAGTCTACTAAGAGCTTGGGGCAACAGATATAACAACAAACAGCCCAAATGGAAAGAAAGCCCAAGGCAGGTTCCATACCACCTCCATGCTCCAGAGACCTTTGTCCAGCAGGACTTTTGGCTGTGCCCAAATATGTCTAGAGGATTTTTATTTTTTATTTTTAAGATGAAATACCTGTTCTACGAAAAAAAAACCCAAAACCAACACAAAAGCCCCAAGATTCTCCCTTTTCCCCCCCTCCATGAAAGTATCTCCCTGAAGACAAATATTTTAGTTGCTCACAATCATGTTAAGGGTCCCAAAGAAGTTGCAGGATAATAATAAATAATACATCTTACACCTCAGTATTAGCTTAATCCTTGCAGAAAACTTTCACCAGTGCAAAACAGCTGCTCTTGCCCAGCACCTAAAGTAACACATGGCACATCTGGCTAGTAGAGGACCATGGAGCCTGCATCCCCCTCCCCGTCCCCCAGCACTGGGCAGGAGCCACCTTCAGCAATGCCTCCCCCCCCACCACCACCACTTTGCCTGTTTTGTTGCATATCTCTCACCACAGAGACACTGTCATCATCATGCCATTGCAGGAATAGATCAGAAAATACCAGTTGCCATATGCCACCTAATATTTCAGAGCAGATGAATGAATGCAGCTTGGCAGAGAACTTCCTAGTTTGATCAAATTGGCCCCATCTGTCTGTCCCTTATGGAAATAACGAAGCCGCCAATGAAATACTCTGTGCGCGCTCTATGATTTTTTCCCCCCCCTCTCTTTCCATTTTTATGGGTGCAATTGTGCAATCAATGCTATTTTTATGTTGCTGTACAAAGGTTTCATGCCCACATCAGAGCTTTTACACTTCATTCCTGGTGCCCACGTTCTCCCGTGGCTCAGTAAGAAAGCAAGCTTTCAGGGCAGATGATAATTTCAAGCGGTGGGAGCTAAAAGGAGGCCAGTACACCCAGTACCCAGAAAGGCTGCACCAAGGAAGCAAAGCCCTGGTTAGCTACCCTGTACGCCAAGGAAGCAATTCTGCTGCTTCCAGGTCCCAGAGCAGAGAGGAGTGAAGCCTCAAACGCTGCCTGCAGTCATTGCTGCGGCACCGCGAAACGACAGGGGGTTTGAGGAACAGACCTTCAGCCTGGGCAGGAGGCCGGCACTTCCATGCTAACACCAGTGCCTGGGCACTGCACAAGTACATGGAGAGAGGAAAGGCATGGTGAATACTCCGAAAAAAAAAAAAATAAAATAAAAAAAAAAGAAAAAAAATCATTTTCCCCTCTGCTTTTGGGGGGGGACATTGATTTTATTCCCTGCTTTGAAGAACCTCTTGCTTTGTCCTTCTGCACGTAAATTGGCTGAGAATTTTCAGCTGAAATGGAAATGTTATTCAGGAGTAATTTCTTTTTTTTATTATTATTATTATTATTTGCGGCTAACTTCATAGGCTTTGTGAGGACTGCGCATTTCAGGCAGGCAAAATGCCTTTTTCCAGCATCTGAGGCTGCAACCTTTCCCTGACCTCTTGCTCTGAAGGTTAACACGAGGTTAACACTGGAAAAGCAAATCAAAGCCAAAATGACACCAGTTACCTGTTCCGGTTTGTGTTGCTTTATGACTCCTGGGACCACATGCCTGACCGCCTGCCATCTCCCCTGGGGGGCTATGAAGAAATAATGTCTCTTTATTTCCTGCCTGGGAGCACATTTCAACTCGTGCCTTTAAAAACAACCAAATAAATTTCTCTCTTTCAAGCTCTCATTGTGAGCAGAGAAAATGAGAAGTGGAGATGATGATAACCTAATCACTGGACTCTTTTAATAAACGGAATTTCCTCTGAAGTAACTGGTTTGAATATCTGCCAAACAACAAAGCTCCCAACATTTCTACTACCCAGCCAGCATATCATGAAAGCAAATATCATGAATCGCTCTGGATTCGGTTCTCGCATGAAATGAAGGCACCAGTTGGTCATTAAACAGAAGGGTCACGTTCTCCTCTCATTTGCACTCATGGAAATATGGTGCAACTCTACGGAGATGCTGAGCTTTGGCTGGGAAGAAGTGACACGAAGTTAAAACTAGGAGCAAGCTCGTGAAAGAGGAAAACCTGGTGAGGTCAGAGCCTGATCTGCATTGGGAATATTTCTGCGTGGATGCTGTTTCTGAAGAGGTTTAGGGAACTTGCCCAAGGTTACAGAGGGAGGCTGTGGAAAGCAGGGTTTTACTCAGGACCTCCTGAATGCCACCGCAGTGCCTTTGGCAGCCAGACATTGGATCCAGTTACATGTCTAAATACAGACTTAAGTGCCCTGTTTTGTGCACATTTGATGATCTGATATATAATCCCAAAAGAGAAATAATAAGAACCATAGGAAGCCGATTTCTCTGCGCAGCTCCGTGCAGCCAGCCTCTTGATCCGTTTGCTTTCATCTCAACCAGAGGAATTTTTCATCTCCCATTTTATGATCTGCTTTCACAACAATAGGTTGGGGCTGGGCAGCAGGGCTGCATGTTATCGTTATAATGAGAACAATCAGAGTAGAGCAGTTATTAATCACCCAGTCATATGATCCATTAAAACAAATTCTTATTAACCGCAAGACATATGTTTTTCTCCTGAACTCCAGAGATAATGCCTGAAAGCAGATGGAAGAACTGCACTCACAAATTAAATTTGATGGGGCTTTTAAGAATAAATTAAGCCTGGCAGGCCTCTCCTCCTTTAATTAAGCTGCTACGTAACTTTGAGAATGTACTTGTTGCTTGTTACAGGTGTTGCTGAGGGGTCTATTTTCTACCTGGTTCCTCGCTGCTCTTCGCTTCAAAGACCACGAGCTAAATCCTCAACTGCTGTAAAGCAACATGACCAGGGAAGGAAGGAAACCTCTGGTGAGCCACTCACTGCAGCTGATGTGGACTATTTGCCTTCCAGCTAAATATCTCAGTGTTTTATTGCAACTAACGCCTATGGAACGAATTTTGACATATTTGCTAGCTCCGAGTCTCACCGTATTTCTCCATGGAGTAATTCAGGGCGATTGTTGCGCAGTGGTACGCTCTTGCCCCTGCTCAGGAGCATCTCCTTGTGTGTGCCCCTGTGCCCACAGCAATGCAACTTTATGGAATAACAACCTGCCAGTGGGATTAAGTTGTTCTCGGCCAACATCAACACAAGCACAGGATATGACTGACTGTGGAAATACCTTGTGGGTATACAGCACCATGTACTATATAGCAGCACCACGGGACTGAAGAGACCAGCCCTACCTCATCCCCAGTAACACTGGGGAGCATCAGGGCATCAGAAGTGACATAACACTTTTGATGAAAGTAACTAAACATAAAGCCCTGTAGGCAAATCCAGTCCTCCATGGAAGTTGCCTCCCCAAAGCCCTGCAAACTCCATGAGCTCTTTCTAAACAGCAGTAAGAAAGGGCTGGATTTCCCCAGTGTCACTCCAGCTCCTAAGGTTATGAAAGCCAGGAAAACAGACTCAGCTATACAATGCACCAAATTTGAGGTTTCTAAGCGTTAGGCATGGGATTTACGTGCCTAAACAAGTACCTTTTAGCTACATTTCAGGTTTCCTGAAGTATCCCTCTCCTAGTGGCCAGAAAGGAGGTGTGCATCTCTTCTGTAAAGGCATGGATCTCCCCGAGTAATTGCACCTCCCGGTTCATTACATACACCTCGCATCTGATATTGTGTCTAAAATGGCACTGGACACCTATATTTAGACACCGGAATTGGTCCTTGGGTGTCTAATCTCATGAATCATTTAGACTCCTCCTAGTCAATGGAAAGAGTCAGGCACCTTCAGGGCTGACTCATTCCTACAACACAGACAAATTGCCCTTGGAGGTGCTCCTTCGGCAGCATTGACCACAAAAGCCTAAACAACCAGCTTACTACTAGATGCCTAATTTTTCATAGCTAAATTTAGATGAAATGAATTGCTTTGCCTGTGTATTGTTCCCTAGATGAACACAGCAGGGGTCCAAACTAACCCAAATGGTTTCTATAAGTATTCAAATCAATACTCTTAGATTGACTTTTTTTTTTTTTTTTTAAATACAGCATTTTCTCCTTTTCTGCCAAGCACACTTTGGGAGGAAAGTATATTTTCACACAAAGGCAAGGTAAAATATCTTTCAAGAGTGTAAATTTAAGAGGTAGATTCACTTACATATTACAGGGGAAATTTAAAGTCAAGACAAGGAGAAGAAAATGCCTCAGGAACAGCGAGTGATATATCAAAGGATTTCTATGCTACTTTCATATCCTCTTTTCATCCAAACTTCACTAATCACCACTATTTCCATTACCTAAGAGGCCTTTTCTGCCTTTAGAAAGTAGAATATGAATTGCTCAAGTATTTGGGAGAGCTATATACGGAACATACTAAACTTAGTTAGGGCAGGTTTAAATACAAGGATCCAGCCCTCCTTTAACCCTAGCAGAGAATACATCTGCAGAGTTAACCTAGAGTAACGACATGTTTAATCAGGGGAGTTAGTTGAACACATTTGTTCAATATGCCTGGAAGTATTTAAGGTGTGTACACAAGCATGTCTCAAGGGTGCTAAAACATAGCTGGAATGAAGAGTTATTGCAGTGGGTACCTGTTTTCCCTTGCTCCCGGAAGCTATGGAGGTATTCTCCCTGTCAACCCAGAGAGCAGCCGCACATTAAAATTTGATTGACAACTTTCCCGTCCATTTCTCCATTTGTAAGAATAATCTTTATTATTTGGATATAGCAGTGTTTCTTCAGTGTAGTGGAACATTGTGACGAGGGGGACTAACTCTCACTATGGCTTATTTTGCATTAACGATCTGTATCCCAGCTATGGCCCCATAATGCACTACTGGAGGCTGGGGGGGAGAAGATGACATAAGATCCCACAGATGACTTCAGTCTCCAGCAGTCAGCACCAGATCCTCCACCAAGGATTTGTAGACACAAAGAGACAGCAGATTTATTAGAAGTTCCTCAACTTTGTAAAGAGCCTCCTAACTTCTCTTTTAAGCGTTCAATGTGTATATAGTTTGTGACTGCCTGGAAGCAGGTGACCTCTTCTCAAACAGCACTCTACAAAATATTTCACCAAACCACTGTCCAGGCAATCAGCACCTGGCCTGAATGCAAGGCAGCACATAAATACAGTGGAAAACCGCAGCAGCCTGGCAGGAATCTCCCCAGGTGACAGGGCAATGCTCCGTGAGTTCCTCTTGTCCCAGAAGGATGCCCCAGCAGCAAGGAACCATCACGCCGCTATGAATAGAGCACAAATGGCCCCAAATGGATATCGGCATTCTGAGCAGGGACCTAATTTATCACTGAAGCATCATTTTAATATCAAAACAGAAAGGCACTAATCACTGTCCAAGTACTTTATGCGTATTTAACAGGCAGCCTTCATGCCCTGGTTTATGGCGATTCTTGTATTATTTTTTTATTCCTTCTACATTTTGAATAAGGCCTTTCCAAGCCAGAGTCCCTGTCAAGTGCCAAAATAAAATCTGCCCAATCAAAGGGCAAGTAAATTATAATGAGATGGTGCAGATCAAGAACAGTTTAATTATCTATTATTTATTATACTTATTTATTGAAAACAGAGGAGACAACTTAGCACTTGGCAGACAGATTCCTCCCGCTTTAAATATTACAGTGTCAAGGCAAAGTATCTATTGGCTTGCTTACTACTGTAATGGATAATGAAGAAGGTTTCCAATCTACTAATGAGCCTGAATCTCCTCTACAGTATAGAAGAAATTTAAATACAATCAACCATGCAATAGATCCCATGAGACCTCAGAAGCTATACTGTCTTATGTAGCTAGGTAAACTTCTGTTTCTATTTATTATGCTCAACAGTTCCAACACTTCATCATGAAGTTCTGCTGATTTTTCTTTGGGACCGGAATAGCAAAAGCACGGCTGTTTTCCGTGTTTCATACGTCAAACTCCAGATCTCCAGGGCTGCTCTGGCTTACAGCACAGGCTGGTAAGCTGAAACCATGGCAGGATCCAGGCTATCATATTCCAGGACAGGAGAATTTTGCAGTGGATACAGATGTAATTTCCCAGAGATAGGTAGCTAGCTCAAAAACTCACTGCACCTCCATGTCCTCTTTTTAAGTCAAAACTTGTGGAGCGATAAAGACCAACACCAACAATTTTCAGACTCAGTTATTAACAGGGAATAAAAGAGAAATTGGGATTTCTTCAGTCACACCTGAGCAGTGCTGGAGTACGTCAGCCGCTATTAAACGCCAGACTGTTCTATCAACACCTCTTGGCCCACTGCAACCACAGCTCAACAGCTATATCAGCGACCGCTGCATCACTAGAAACGTGTTTGTCATATTGCTACAGGTCTGCACAACATCGAAATCTCTCTCAAGGAGCTGACCACGTGGGGTTTCTCCTGTTTTTTGAAATGTCAGCAGACAGCCAGACTTGCTGCTGCAAAAAAAACCCTGCATATGTGGTGGTGGCCATGAGGGAAATATGGGAGAAATAGTCTTGTGATCAAAGCAGGGTGGAGAAACTGTGACTGCAGCAAGTATCTGTGCCTTGAGCTGCTGAACTGCTTCTCTGTCGCTGGGAGGTGCACAGCCAGGGCAGACCATGGGCACACAACTGGCCAACTGCACAGGTTTCCAGAGGAGAGGAGGCAGCTGCCAGCTTGACAAAGAGGCAAGCGTGACAAGTGCAATGCGTGCAAGACAGCTTTCAGACTTCAAAAGAATCTCCAGCACTTGGGTTGCTGTTATTGGGGAAGGTATTGTAGCAAAGTGACATGTACTCAAGGATGAGGTGCACCAAAGAAGTCCAAGGCTGAGCCAGTTGCAGAAGCCGTGGAGAAGCTTGCTCTTGGTTTAACATGGACCTGAGCTGGAGTCCAATGGTGTAAACCTCCAAAGGGCTCAGACCTTTCTGAAGAGAATGATAAAACAGACTTGGGGACCAAGGGTGAGCTGGCCTGGGGGAACAGCCAGGGCACAACAAGGTCCAAAGCACTGGGACCTCATCAGGTGACAGCAGCTCTTTAAGCTGGGTACCAAAGGCAGGTATGGATTGAAGGAGGCAAAGGCCCATGCCTCTGCCATGCGGCCCCCAAATTAGCACCAGCCCTAAGCCATAAACTGCCCACAGCAGAAAGTGCTGTCTCTCAGCCCAGCAACGGTTTTGACCCACTGCACAAGACTGGGGCCTAAACTCCCATCCGGAAGAGGTGAGGTGTTCAGCACGGCCAGGGCAGAGGTGCACATTAAGTTTGTAGCTTGAAAAACAGTAAGTTTGAGAAGATGACAAATACTGATGGGTTATGGATAAACTGCGTAAGGGATCTCTATGCTTTATGCACTGCAGCAATCCCTACATCTCTACCTCCCACAATCCTCCGTGGGAGTCAAGAAAATATGAATTTACAATATCTTTATGAGATGGGATAACCTTGTCACACACAACTCTAAACAAGCATCTATTAGACGCAGTCCAGATCCTCCGTAAACTTATCGCACGTTTGATATACCGTCCACAAGCAGAGGTCTGCAATGAAATGCAAAGCCAAGGTAAACTTGCCCAGGCACAGGTCCCACTTGCCAAGCTAAAACCAAGGCCAGGCTCTGCAAAGGTTTGACTAATAACAGGCAGAGTGCCAAGCAAGCCTAGTGCAAGCTATAATGGAAATCAAGGTTTCACACTCAAGCTAAGCAGACCTTGGAGGTTTGGTTTGAATTTCTATGGCCAAAACCTCTCTATCAGGAATGCTCTGAATGCTACCATGAGCTCCTGTGGCCCCACGGCTGTGCTAGCAGGGATATCTGCTCCCGCCTCACTTGCTCCTTGCTTTCCTTCATCCCCTCTCCCCTCCAGGCTCGCCTGCCCCTGGAGAGCCTTCCAGCAGCACGTTCACATGGCACACACTTCTGACATATGCCCAACAGAAAAAAGTCGCTATCGGAAGAGTAGCAGACAACTGCCTTTGCACCAGCTGAAACATTTCCACCGAGGGATCACACAGCTGCCGCTGGGACACCCAAAGGTTGGAGGGGAAATGCTGAAAGACACACACTGTGATGGCACCTTCATCTCGTTCGCTGACCAGAAGGAGCCTGTATCTGACAAACACCGACACACGTCCTCTCTGCCATTTGCTCGAATACAACCTTCTGTACCAAGCGTCTGCTTTTCACACAGAGATCCCAGGAAATAAAACCCAGCACCCGCTGCACAACTCATCTTCCCAGAAGAAGCTGCTCTACCCCCGGCTCAGAGAGAAGGTTCACCAGCTGAAATCCCAGCTTCCCCAGGCCTCGGGGAATTTCTCCTTTGCTCACACAGGAGCAGAAGGACACTTGCAGATTTTAAGGACAGAAAGGAACACTGTGCTCCCATAGTCTGTCATCCCACATCCCCAAGCCCGAGAGCACTATTTAGTAATTACTGCACCAGTGCTATCCCCACCACGCAAACACATGGTACAAGCTGCAAGCCAGGCTGATAAAATGAGATTAGGAAAGAAACGTGCTATGCAGGAATATTTTTGTTCTGATTTCACAGCAGAGGCAGGATCAGCCACTCCCGCAGGTAAAACCAGCCCCCAGGAGCACACGTTTCTCCCCCGGCGCTGTGAGCACGTGTAAATTCGAGGCTTCCGTGGGCAGGGGCTGGCAGAGCCCTGGCAATGCTGCGCGAGGGGCCACTGCAGCTAACGGGAGAAAGCCGAGAACTTGGCAATTCATCTTCGAGTCTGCTTCTGAAGCCTCTCTCATTTGTACCAATTAGCCACATTGCGGCATTTGGGAGCATTAGAGATCTTTTTTTAATCCATCTTTTCATCTTTGTCTATGGCTTCTTTTAAGTTTTCAGTTGGTGTGATCTTTACTGCCCCATTCTTTGTTCAGATTACAATAATTTGTCATTTGTGTGCAGACAGTTTCTTAACTACTCCTGTGTTAGAAATAACCTTTGAAGCAATATTGGTTCTTTTATCTCCAGGGTCCTGCAAAGCACAGAGCTATTGAATGGCAAGGCATTAAGGATGCAAAGAAACCCCCATAAGGCAACACATTAAACGTGAGCTCTCTTGCTATGGAACTGGAAGGACGGTACAGTACAACTGCTCAAATCCACCCTGGGTTAGGAATAAAACCATGCTTGAAAAAGGTTCATGGCACCAAAGCTGCTTTATCACCTGTAGCCTTAATTTTGGAGGTTGGCAAAGTACTGTAATAGTTTTATTTTATTGACAATTCAGGCATATTCACTCATTCTTTTGCATTTTCTTTCCCTTAGCGTAGTCATTCATGGAGTTGTGCACTTCAAGGCCAGACAGGAGTACAATTGGGACGATCTAGTTTTAGCTGCTGTATAACAGAGGAGAATGAGAGATAACTCCATGAAGCCACATCAAATATACTGGCACGGTGTAGTTGTTCCTGAGAGTCTCAAAAGACCTGACTGGGGAACTCTGGGCCTGTGTTTTTTATTTCTAGCTTTTCAAGACTTCAAGAAGTCCCAAGGGATTAGATTGCAGTAACATAATTCCAACATTTAAAAGAGCAAAATGAGCAACCTGCAGAACTATAGCACAATTAGCCCTGATGCCAGGGCAGAAGAATAGTACATTTAAGACTGCCAGGGAATTACAGGCTAGCACACAAAGAGTGCAAGTCACCGTAAACCCTGCTTTTGGTGGAATTGTCAAATCGAGCTATCTTTTTTTGGATAAGCTAACTCTGCTGAGAGCGTGCGCTTGGATTTCTCAAAGACATTTAGTTTAGCATCATGTGATGGCTTTATTTAAAAATATGCATCATAGGCAGTAAGTAGAGCGCACGTCACATTACAAGCTGCCTGGCACAATTTAAATGTAGCTGTTACGGGAAGATATTTGGGGTAAGGGGACATTATAACTAACAGGTTCCCCTGGGGATCTGCTCTTAGGACCAAGTCATTCCCTCTTTTTGGAGAGGCAGACGTGGAAAATAAGAGTTATTCACAAAGGGAAATCCTTTCTTCCTCATTAGCACATCACTTATCAATGTATTAGTCACAGCTGCTTTTTCCATTGCAGGCACAACTTTTCCTAGGAGGTTTGGGGCATCTCCCAAGCAACACCCAGTACTGGCGCGCACACAGGCTTACAGGCACACAAGGCAGACCTCAACCCTGTAGGTCTCCCCAGTCACAGCGCAGATGATTTCCCACCCAGCTGGGATCCTTCTCCTTTTTACCCAGGAGAGTAAACAGGAGTGTTCAGTTAAACTGGTTATCGATGGAGGTTTGAAACTCCCATTGCCAAAATCCTATAAGAATAAGTTACACAAAAATTTCTCAGGATGACAAAGGTGGAGCTGATCCCACATGGATTAGGGGTTGGAGTAGATAACCTCTTGAAAGACCTTTAAACTCCACTTTCTACAGTTCCTTTGACATGCAAATCTTAGGTCCAGTTTTCAAAAAAATACCTCTTAATTTTTATACATGCACAACAACTAGAAGTGCAAACAGTTACTTACATAAATGCTACTCTGCAGTCACTGAATGTCCTCATTCAGGGGTGCAATGGGACTGGTAGATATCAAGCATTTCCACACACGAGGGCATCTGACTTTATCTACAGCAGACGGAAGACACTACAGTTTGAGCCCTAGCTAAGGTCACCTTGCCTGGGTCTCTCTTCAGTGCACCGTAAATTTAACTCCTTAACTTGTCAGAGGTTTCCTGGATTACCTTAACCAGCTTTCTGCCTACAACACACCTCCACATCTGTAAACATGGGACACCACCGTCCTCCTCAGACCAGTCAACGGACACCTTACAGCACATCAGGGCGTTACAGGTTCCCTTGTTTTGTACTTCAGTGCATGGCATGCTCCGCTGCCTCGTTGCTGATCTCTGGAGTGCTCCCTTACTTACACACAGCATGAAAAGCGCCCACGGAGAGCAACAGGCTCATCTCAGGACCCACATACCATCGTTTACCACCAGGGTTCAGCATGATGCACACAGACAGGCTCATCTGGAGCTTCTCCCATATTGATGGGACATGCCCTGACCCCATGCTTCCTTTCTCAAGGGAAATGACAAACCATCTCCGAGGTGCAGCCCCACTTTCCCCAGCTACCAAAAGCAATGGATATCAAGGGCAATGGAAGTGGAGGAGAGCAGAAGACATGTCTACGGCCACCATGATGCTCACTGAGGGTTAGTGCCAAGACTCAATAATATTGATAACACTGTACGCTCACTTCTTCCAAAACATCCCAGCACAGGATGAGGAAAAAAATCTCCCCTCTGGGGTGACCCTGCTTGCTCTCCACTCTGTCAAACCCAGCAGAAGATGGATGGCACTTAAAAGTCACTGGTCAGAGAAGGAAGAGGGTCAGAGCACAAAGGCCATCTGTTGCCATCTGAGGACATCAGCTGAACAAAGAGGGAGTGAGCACCAGGACCACACTGGAAACCCCTGCGGAGCTGTAACCTTCATCCATCAAACAGGGCAGAGCAGAGGCCACGGCAGCATCTGTCAGTCCCCAGCAAGAGTAGCAGGTCCCTGAAGATGTGCAAAACACCACAGCCAAGGGGTTTTATTCTCAAGTTGTGCTCTTGGAGGTGTACTACCTACCACTACTTTGGGACACGTGTGTATGTGCAGCACGTTGCGAAGAGCCTCATGTTCCAAGCTCAGAGGAGCAATCGCCAAGCCCTGCTGGCTGCTTCAGCTTTTCGGGCAGCCCACATGAATCACACAACTCAAATCCTGGGCAACGCAGAAGAGATTTTGCAGTATAAATACAGACAGCCATAGTTATCCCAGGCTTCGGCAGCATTATATATAACCAAGGAGGAATGCAGGCAGCGCTGTCCATGCATGCCTAAGGAATTATTTTAAACACGTTCAGGGGATTTAGAGCCAACGTTTATGAAATAGTTGAGGCGTGTGGTAAGAAGCGTAACAATTAAAATATTGATGAATAACAGGTTAGGTCTGTGATTTTTGCCGGAGGCTTGCCAGCACCAGGCCAGTAAAGGTGCAGATTGGTCACCTCGACAAAACCTGCAGCAGGGAGAGTTGCGAGCAAGGAGCGGGTGCCCCAAGACCCTGGTGATGGGTCTTTACGCCTCCCTATGCTCAGCCTCACCACTGCAGTTACTCTCCAGCCACCTGCACCAGCACTGGGAGAGTTTACCTGCAAGACTCTCTCTTCTGTGCCCTTCTAGAAACAGCTACAACCCAGACATTATTGGGCTCCTTCAGGGTGCGCACACCCCAGGGCTAAATCAGAGGCACTTCGCCAGCAGAATTAGCAGGAAGCTAACAATTTCCATCAGGACTTCCCCCACCTACTTCAAATCGGGAGTAGGAGAGCAACCCACTGCTGGTATCCCTTTTGCCCTCTCCCCAGCGTCCTCTGGGCCCCATCTCACCTCCCTCCAACCCCGAGTGACACTCAATTTCCAGCAGATCTGCCAGCAACGCCCATTGCTCTGTGCAGAGTCCTCAGGGCAATTAATCAGCCAATTTGTCACAACTCTTCCCAGCCATAACACAGCCAGCCTGCCGCACAAGGACAGGGCTGCCCTGTACCTCCTTCTGCAGCACAGGATGGCTTGACCACGAGGGAAGACACATCCTAGAAATGGGGCATCCTGTGGTGGTTTTGGCAGTGTTAGGTTTATGGTTGGACTCAATGATCTTAAAGGTCTCTTCCAACCTAGACAATTCTATGATTCTGTGACAAAACCCCGAAGAGAAGATGTACCTGATAAGCCCCAGCTGCTAGTGGAAATCAATCCATACGAGCAGACTAGAAACATCCCAACATAAAAAGCCCCAAAAGGTACGTAATATGAAATTCAGCTCCTCAGCACGAGGAGTTTGTCCCCGCAGGTCGCTCCTATCGTGCCACGCTGCTCTCCAGCATAGAGAGCCTCTGACTCACAGGATGCAGCCACAGGACACGAGGAAAGAGAAATCTGCTCACCTCTGCCGGAGCATCCGCCGGCCTGGGACCAAGCGCCTGAGTCTCTCCAGAAGAGTCCACAATCTTTCCTTTCCAAGGCTGGATAAACTTTGCCAGCATGTAAACTCCTGATGAAATAAAGTGTTTCTAATCAATAACCAGTTTGGGAGACACTTGGATTTTCCCCAGGATGAAGCCCTGCTGCAAACGGGCAGTGGGGGTATTTTTCCCTTGGCAGCTCATGGCTCAGTTTGTCAGTACGACAAGCTAATTTGTAGCACAGGACTGGGGGGGGGAGGCAAAAAAAAAAACCAACCTGCTAGAGATTTCTATTATCCCCACCAACATTTCACACATTAGAGCTCCTCAGCATCCTTCATTATCACAGCCTGGGTTGCAAATAATGGCCCTAGATCACTGCATTATCCTGCCTCCATTTAACGAAGGGTCTAATCTACACACTTTTTTTTTTTTTTTAAACAGCATTTTCCACAACAGCATTCCCATCAACAAGTGGAAGATGACACCTCACCTTTATTCCAATTCAAGCTGAAGATTGACTTAAGTTTTATTTTAAAAGTCACTGACGTTTAAGGACATTTTGATTGCCTACCCCTTCACTGGGGCATTATGAATCGCAGCTTTCTTCAGCAAGCAGAAGCTAATAAATGGAATTACAATCATAGGAAAGGAGCGAATTTAAAATTTGGTGGTAGGGATTTTTCTTTCAGCTAGAGAAACCTTCTTACACAACCTAGTATTAAACAGCAAGCAACAAACCCATGCAACTTTATACCACATTTCCCAGTAAGCAGCACTTAACCAGCCAGGTGTTCAGCTTAATGAGAAAATAGTACCTGGGGACACGACCACCATCTCCAGACTCTCCCAGCACTCACACAAGTGGAAGACTCCAGAATAAAAGAACCAGCCAGAAAAGCCCTTTGGAGCAGGCTGCCTCTCTAAGCTCACGGATTTCCACCCCCTTCACAGGCAAACCCCCACCACATACACACCTCCTGACGCTCAGCCTTCTGCGTGAGCCACCCCTAGACCTTTTCAGCAGTTTTCTTGCCGGGCTGCCACAAGACCCCTCCCTCCACTCCCAAAACCCCCCAGCTGGGGCTGCTTCCACCTTTCCCTCCCTCCAGCCCCTACACCAGGCAGAGCCCAGCAGCCAAGCTGGTTTCCTTAAAGGCTCTGCAGCCCCTTTGCTGGGACCTGCTGTGGCCGAGAAATGGTTTATACTAGGACAAGCTAGGTATCGATACTGGAAGCATCCAAGCGTATTCTGCTTGGTTCCCCTGGAAGGGTGGGAATTCAGTGCTGCTTTAGGCAGGACAGGCAGCGTTACAGAGCTTCTTGCCACAAAGACTGCGTTTTGCATTCTTGTTTTCTCTTACTTTTTTTGCTGCCTAAAGATTTAGCACACCATGTGCAGATTTGCATGTCTTTCTACCTCTTGAAGTAAAGGATAGTTTTATTTGTATGTATATATTCCGGCTTTTTAGCCCTAGAACTGAGCCTACAGTGTGGCCACCACGTTACCTCCTCCTCTGAGTCAGGGGTGCTGGATCCCACCCCATCTCCGTCGGCGACTGCTCTGATCTGCTGGGGAAACAGGCCTAACTCTAGAACAGGCTTCAGCTCCACGGTGGAGATTCAAAGCCGGATAGAGAGAAAACCCAGGGATTTCTATCCGCAGGTTCATTTCAGGCCATCTATAGCCATTAATGATGTTCCCTGGAGGAGTCTGTGCACATAACAGAATGCGGGAGTGAAATGGCATAATCGGCATCTCCCTTCAGTACAAAGAGAAGCAGCCAGTACATTTCGACGTTGCTATTTTCCCCTTCGTGACAAAGATGGAGTTGTAAAGAGCAGGGCTGCTGCTCTTGAACCCAGTGGGTCTGCTTTGCAGGGCTTTTTTTCAAGCTCTGCACTCCCTGATTCCCGCATGGCAGAGCGGCATTACAGTCAAAATGAAGTAATCCTTTGATAAAGTACAGTCATTTATTTGAAAAGTGTAGTCTCACCATTAAAATGCAAATGAAATGAGTGCTAATATATTAACTTGGGATGGGAGTTGAAATGGCTTATGACAAGTGTTCTTTCATGTGGAATATAGTTAAGTGATAACAGTGGGTGTGTAAGAGAAAGTAATATTCAGATGTACATGTTTGTTTATTGAAGATATTAATGAAGGGCAATACTTAAAGTGTATTATTAATTCCTCATCTTGTCTTTCTTTCGTCCCTCCCTGGTTCAAGTCTACTACTGAGAGGTCCCTCCCAAGGGGAGTTTAATCAAAAGTCATCTTTGATGAGTGATCTGAGTCCACACAAAAGTCGACACGAAAGCTGAAATGTATTTAATGATCTCCTTTGAAGAGGAGCCGCAGGTCCACCCCAACGGATATCCCATGTGTTGCAGCTGGCATGAGAGCTGATTCAGAAAAGAATGGAAAACCTTCCATTCATTTCCCAGGGATATCCCTTGGGAGAATGGCCAGCGTCAGGGTGGCTCTGGGCCTTCTCTCCAGAGAGAAACCTGCCCTGGGATGTAGGGGCAACACCAGGGGATTGGATGGAGCAGAGCAGCCTTATTGCCACGATTCATGACAATAACCTTCTTCACAAGGAATAAACTCAATGACCCCCAATGAGATAATGTGACACAGGCCGGAGAAGCTCAGGCTTTCGATGCTGTGAGGTGGATACCCATGGATGGACTCTGGTGTAACCTGGCAGCAGGGCCTGGTTGTTCTCTTTCACAGGGCATGGGCTGTGACACAGCCTGGGACAACTCCCCATTTCTAAAACTAAATGAGATCCAAACAAGATGCTGCAAGCATGGCAGCCACGTGCAAGCACATCGACTTCCCCGCAGCTCTTCCCTCCTGCACCCACCGCTGACCCTTTGCAGGTTGATCACCTCAGGGTCATCCCTAGCACCAACCCCAACCCCTTTCATCCTGACCGAAGTCCTCAGAAGCAAAAGCCACTCAGCTGGACAGGACATGTTCCTTGAACTACCCTTTTCCAGACTGAGTGACTTTACATTTTGCAGCAATTCCTTGGCTTTCCTCTGTGCCACAGACCTTCTGCACCCGTCTAACCACCTAACTTCAGACTTCTGAGTGAGACACCCATAGTAAGGGCCTTGGCTCCCTGTGGTCAGTGGAGGGATGCAAGTGCCTTCCAAGGGCAAGAGAGCCAGCCCATTTAGGGTCTACTTCACCTGTAGGAGGGGTCTCTCTACAGAGGAACCTGAGGAGATTATGGGCCCTGCTTGGACACCTAAACCTCCTAAACCCATGGGCACAACCTCAGCCCCAGCTCAGACTCTTTCCCAGCACTTCTCAGCTCAGGGTGCGGTGGCAGATCCTGAGCCATCTGGAAAGTGCTACAGCCAGTGCTGGCCCAGAGGAGAACCACAGTGACGGCTCTGGGCAGAAACGCAGCCATTTCTGTGCCTTGGGCCGGCACCGGCAGCACGTAAAGCCATTCCCGGAGCAGAACTGCTTCAGCTTAGCTTCTCATCCATATGCAAAGCACTGCTAATCACACAGGACACTCGCTTTTCAGATTTGCTTATTTTTGCATTTTCTTGGCAGTTGTCAGCAGAGAACATACTGCTTGCCATGCTCTCCCCCTCCTGCACACTCTCTGGCTGCTCCGACCTCCCTGGGGTGGTGGGGACATCACACATGGACATTCACAGGCAGCGGCAGAGCAGTGGGAGAAGCAGCTGTGAGAAAACATCAACGCTGCAGAGACAGTTCCAGCAGGGCTGTGAGATGCTCAGTCCAGAGGATGCTTCTTGCTCTATCTCTGTGTAAAGCTGAGAGTCTGCATCCAGGGAGGGCTCTGGTCAGTACTGGGACATAAACATCAAATAATATCAGTCTCACTGAGACCTTATCAAGCACCAGGACTTCTTATATTTCATCCAAACAAGACTGATTGTTACCAACCTGGACCTCATTATGCTGCAAAATGAAGAGCTGGAGTCGTACTGAACAGCCAATGCCTTGTGCTATTTTTCTCCTCTTTCTTGCATAAAGGAAAAGGAAAACCAAGATGTTTCTGGAGCATTGGTTTTCTTTGCTAGGTGTTATTTGTGCTCACCAGAAGGCAGGTTTCCACCACAGCTGGGCTGTGAAAACAGAAGAATCCAATCTGTTGGATTACGTAGCCTGCCTTCCCTAGCTATTGAGCATCTCATAACATAGTCAGTGCTTCAGTGGTGGGGTGTCCATGGATAACCTCTAAAGGGTCTGTAGCAGGCAGCTGGGGAAGGCAGCTATGTAAGCGAGTTTGCACCCTGTACAGAAACAGCCTAAAAATCCAGATTTTTTTTTTCCATTAAAGACGATAACGCATACTTGACTGCAGCATTTCTGGGCCCACGATCGCAGGAAGGGCAGAGGTTTGAGCCCCTTGTTGTCTTGCAAGGATACCAGGGATGCCCTAGAACTTTGCCTTTTCCCAACACCACTTTACTATTGCAGCCCCCGACAGCTCTTTAAACACATGGCCACGTGGCTTTTTTATTCACTGATTCCCGTGGCCCTGCCTAACACTTCCCAAAGGTGCAATGAGGAGGGCTCACACAGAGAAATACTCTTGGTCCTTCCTTCCTCTCGACACGAGCTGTGGGTAGAGAGGTGCAAATTTTGCCTTTGACCCTGTTTTGAAGGCAGGTGCTTGCCAGCATCTGAAATAACTGCTTGACGCTTTGAAATGAAATCCTCTTTCTATCGCCACCCCCTTCCCTCTCTGCTATGTTTATGCACATACAGGTTTGTTATTGTAGGGTTGCTCATAAGTGCTCTGGCTTTGTCTCCATTACACAAAAGATTTTTTCCATCAAAACATCTAATTAAAGTTCATTCTCTTGTTGTGAGATCATTGTCTAGACAAAGAATCATAGATTTTGCCTAGATATACCTAGTCAAGATAAACCCATCCAGTCACATCTAGGTAACACTATCTTATCGCTGTTCGCAGTGTTCACCAAGGTAGATCTCTCCAGTTAATTATCTCCATGTAAAAACACCTCTCCTTTTGTAGTGAAGACATAACATGTGATACACATGCTTGATCTGCCTGGATTTGGTTGTTATTACGAAGTTATCATCGACTTCACCTACGTTCTGTTGTTGCTATACTGCTCTGAGCCGGGACAAGCCTGCCACAAATCATTTGCAGTTCTCGATTTGCATAAAAGAAACGCAAACATCTTCCAGCAGCATCGGGAATCATTTGGTTCATTTTCGCAAACATTCACAGGAAGGAAATGTTGTTTTCAAGGGCATTTTTGGAAACGAGAGGCCCACCAGGGGTGCTCACGAAGAGGTGTATTTGCAGGTGGCTCCATATTTGAGCGGGCGCTGGGCAGAGCAGTTAAAGCCTCTGTCCAAGAAAGGGGAGGGAAACCCACAGAAAAAGGCTGCTCCCAATTAACCCATCCATCAGTAATCAGCTTGTTAGTCGAGCTCAGGATGCACCTTCCCTGCTGCAATCCCAGCTGTGGAAAACAGCCTGGGGCAGGCTCCAGTACCTCTGTAACCAGGATGGACCTTGTTCCTCCCACGGACCACCCTGGCATTTCCCAATGCATGGTGCAATACTGGGATTAAGATCGGATTGTGTTCCGTGTGTTGTACTTACATGCCTTTGAGCAGTTTCTGCTGCACAGACTCTTGCGCGTTCTCAGGACAGGTACATTTGATGTTGCAAAGTGTGACGCGGCACATATCTTTGGCAAGATGACCCAAATTTTTATGATGCAAACTGTGCCTCTAGCTTTGGAAGGGGATTTTGAGTTTCTTTACATTCATCCGTCTGCACTGAAGCCCTTGATGTTGCCAGACCCATTGAGGGAGCGAAGGAGCTTTGAACTCCAAGACCTTTGCCACTGATCAACTACATGATCCCAGGCACATCATTTAACTGCTGGTTGGCTCAGGTTCACAAATGCAGACACCAATTATATAGAGAGACAACTCCCCCGAGTATTCCAAGGCATTTTTTTGGTGAAGTACTTTATCACCTTTGGACAAAAGCTGCTACAAGCTAGTAATATTTTTGTGTGATTACAGTGGCAGCAAAGATCCCGTAACTGCGGGTTAGCGCATCCCCAGACACCAGCTGGTTACCACACTTACATCTATTTCTGCCTGCTTTCATTTTTGAATCCATGGAAGTGCATGACACCTGATCCATGCCAAAATTAATCCTAGATCCTCTTTGGAGAAGGTCATTTTCACAAAGCCTCCACACGCCCTTGCACAGCTAAAACAAAATCTCCCTGAAGCTTCAATTAGCATGTGCACTGAGGATGCAGCAAGCAGAGAAAGCCTGGAAGAGCAGGATAGAAAAGCTCAGATCATCTGGCACAGGGCAATTCTCATGTAGCACATTCACACTGCAGCAGTCAGCCCTTTAGAAATGCTCGGGAGTTAAAACTCTTCCCTCTGTTTAATCTCTAGCCAGAAATACTTACAGATCATGTCAGCGTTTTCTCTGGAAATTACATACTGCTTTTGCTGTCTGCCACCCTGAATGAGGGCATCTTGCTGTCAGACCAGCCTGGGCCACCAGATGATTTTCTGTTTTATGTGCGCTCCAGGGGCCGCAGAGCTGTGACGGTTACCAGTGACTGCACTGGTGTGTCCTGTGCCGACAGTGCCATGGGAGCAGCCGTGCCTGTGCCTGCAGCATCCCACGTGCCGTGGCATCAGGTGCTGCCGGCGACTGGGAAGGGTTGTGCTGTAATGGCATTTCCATGCACAGGTGCGGAGTTTTCTGCAGTCCAATAAACCCCATCTCTGTCCTCAGGAAAACAATAATTGAAAATTTCTGATGTGACAGTGCCTGTGTGGGAAGCAGCAAAAGGCAGAGGGGGAGGAAAATAGCAAAAGTGTGCATTTCCCCATGGAAAATTTTGATTTTGCAAACAAGACACTTCCCTGTAGGTAATTATTCCAGTGGAAAAATCTCCAGCTAGCTTTAGTACTTACCACAGTCCTGGCACTTAATGATATGGCTTATGGCAGCAATCACTTGTAACACCGTGGCATGCTGTCGGAGGGGATTTTTATTGCAGTTTGTTGTAGCATGAATTGCAGTGGAATAATATAATGTACTTTGAGCTAGTGCCCGTTGCAGAAAATGAGATCTCCCGTTTGGGATCAAGGTACAACGATATAAAACCAGAATAGCTCACATTTTGCAAACGCATAAAGCTCCAGCAAGGCAGCAGAGATTTCTCCTGATGTAAGACCGACCAGAGTCTTACCCTGCTTGAAAGAAACGCTGCTATGTGTTTTACAGAAAAAGCTTTTCCCACCTTCCCCACCTGTTAGAAAACAGTCCCTTTGTGTTCTCTAAATGAAAACTGTATGTGTGCATTACCCAATATATCCAAATAACCTTGCTTAACATTGACCTGGCATTGAAATTTAAGCAGAGCTCCCATTGGGTTACAAGCAGCGTTGACTCTTCATGTGCTGTCTCTGGTCACGTTTAGTCGTTGGGGCCAAAACAGCCTGAAAATCTTGTGGGAATTCATTGCCCCCCTCGCCACTCCTTCCTCCTCCGCTGCTTTGGAAACCTCCCGGCTGGAGGCGTTTTGATGGAGCACAAGCAGGACTGACAGCCCCGCGCAGTTGTTCCAGCTGCTGGAACACGCTCAGTAACCTTAGAAATGAGAGAAAACAAACCTGGGAGTCCCACAGAGCTGGTTTTAAGGTTCCTATTCATTCCTAAGCATAAAACTCACAAAACGCACTGTAAAAAGCTCAGCCCCTCTTCCCTACCCCCCCATTCACTCTTCTGTCCAAACCGAGCCCATTCGGGGCCGGACCCTGCAGGGTGCTGAGCATGGCCAGGCGCTGGGCTCCTCTCCCCAGCTCTGCAAGGTGCTTGGCCTCTGGGGAGGAGGTGCTGAGCCCCCGCAGGATCAGGCCCCTGCCAAGAGGCAGGGGGCAGAAGCGGTAGCAGTAGCAACAGGGAGACAAAAGTCAATTGTTCACCAACAATTCGGAGGGAGGGAGCCCTGAAGTCCCTCCAAGCCACTTGATTTATGGCTTGCAATAATATGTGTTGGAGCACCACAACCCAGAGTGCTGTGCGGCGTGACCTGTAAAAATAAGTCTATTAACCCTAATCAATCTCCCATTATCCACCCTCGTCCACAATTTAGCCAGCAGAGGAGTCACCAAGGCCTCTCAACTCGGTTTGAACTAATCCCATTGTCTTTCCTAATCAGGGGCCATGAAAGAGGAGCAGCTTCTTCGCTGTGCAAAATTATCACTCGGTGTTTAAGGAAAAAAACAATGGGGGGGGTGGGGGGGTGGAACAAAGCCTCTCCTCTTTCATCTTTTAATGAGAAAATGAAGAATTGTTTTCATTCTGAATTGCCAGGGCTAATTGAAGCCCGGGGCTCTGGTCGGGATGCGGGGCTGGTGGGTATCGGTTCCCAGGGCCCACGGGGAGTGCCTGGCGCAGCAGTAGGTACACTGCTCTGACAAAACTTCCTGTTGCAATTAGTAAAAGCATGTATTCAGATGACGTGCTTTATTAGGGAAGGTAATTATGAAGTTTATCGGAGACAGGACGCGGTTTGGCTCGGCGCTGCGGCACCCCTCCCCATGCGAAAGGGGAGAGCTGCTCCAACCTTTGAGGGACAAAAGGGATCTGGCGTGTCGCTTGTATGGACTAGTGGTAATGGGTTCAGCAGAAAACGTCACTTGAATCCAGACCAGGAAAACCAGGAAAACAAAGCCTCTTTCTGACTGAGGTCTTTTCTTTCCTTCCCATCCCTTCCCCCCCAACCTTTTAAAAAATCCAACAAAAAACTGGAGATCCTATCAAACTGGCAATGCCCAAAACAGCAGTAAATCAGGAAACCCTGCAATATCCCTCGTCGGTCTCTCGTATAGCAGGGTAATACTCAGCAATCAAAATGGTGAAGTATCCACCGAATTAGTCCAGCAACAAATTAATTTTCTTTTGGTCTTTTACGTTAATCAAAAAGGAAAAGACAAAGTGGAGACATTATCTTGCTGGAAATGAAAACAATCCTTGCAAAATTTCCCCCTTTCAGCATGAATTAGAGCAGAAGCAAACACACCACAGGGCTCCAGCAGATCTTTCAAGACTAATTAGTATATTCACTAGCAGTTCAGCATTTTCTTGTAAAATTAAATTTTTCAAAGCCTCTCGTGCACACACAAGCATGTTGCCACCTTGCAGTGTCCCCACGCGGCTGGAGGAGGAGCCCTCCCATGGCTTCAGGGTGTCTCTCTTTGAATGGCACACAAAAAACCTCAAGAAGCCTCAGAGCAAAGGGATGAACTTCCCAAATACCACCACTCTCACCTGAAGACATCTCCATAAAACTGAACAGCTGGAGTCAAGGGAGAAACTGAGCCCCATGGAGACACCCTCCCCCGGGAAGGGGCTGGGGATGCTCTGCCAGCCCCAAGGACCACGGCAGTGGCCTCAAATCTGCCCTTGCCCCAACCTCATCTCTGAGATAGGACCAAACTCCCCCCAAAGCCAGGATGAAACGATGCCCAGCCTGAGCATCCCCCTCGCTCCAGCATGCCCATGGATGGGTTTCATCATGGCTTTGCACAAACATGAATTATTACACGGTGCAAGAGGGGGGAAAACCTCATATGCACAAAAATACCCATGCACAGCAGACATAGCTTGAAGTATGAAGGTTCCCAAATAGAAAGAAAGAGGGACAGACACAGCAATACTTGGTAACGCGTGCTCTCTCTCTTCCCAAAAGGAACAAGTTTGAAGCGAGTCATCTGGACTTCACAAGGCGTCAGAGGGCCCGTGTCGGTGCACGAGCATCTCCAGTTTGCTCTGCGTGTTTAGCGACAGGCCCTCAGGCAACCAGTCGGCGCGAGAAATTGTACCTATTAATGGATCTGTGGGGCAGGGGCTCTCCTGGAGCCACAGAAAATATCAGGTCTGGCCCACACGTACTCCGGCACCCTCTCCACAGCCCTGTGTGTGCTTCAGATGCCTACACACACACGCTTCGGTTTATATAGGTGGGGAGGTATGGATAATTACATCTGTGCCTATGCGATGCACTCAGCATACGCCTCAAAAGAGAGGAAAGTGCTGACACCCTTTTTATCTCAGAAGGAGCATTGGAGGTGCTGTGTATTATGGATTGGGTAAGCTATTAGATTTATTTAATGAATTAAGATCCTGACGTGTTATTTACAGGATGTCTGTGGAGATAGAGCTGTAACTCATGGCCTGCCATGGGAAATTCTCTGCACTGAGGCCTTGAGGAGAAAGAATTCATTTTTTTATGGTGTCTGTTGGGGAGGGAAATTAATGCTAAGAAGGCAGTGATAATTTGCTGCTTTATAGGACTGAGTTATCACCCTGTCAGCACTGAGACGAAAACCCTGAGCCATGAACAAATATACCTTTGCACCTGAAGCTGGCTGGATCAGCTACCGTGAGCTCACATCACTTTGTGTTGGCTCTGTTGTTCCAGTAATTAATTCTGAAGGCTCCTGGATTTCACCTTGTCCTTTCATTTGCTGGGCATGCCTTAATTTGGCACTGTGGTATTCCGTGCTCCTTCTGCAAGCTCATAAATCACATGCAAACCCTTCCTGAAAATAAAAAGGGGATCTGTTCTCCTCTCGATGCACATGCACAACTTCCCGGAGAGTTAATGTGAGTTTGGCACGTGCGTGGGAGAGGTGGCTCAACCCCATGGACCAAAAAGTCATTGGCGTAAAAAAAGAATTGCAAGAGAAACAGCTGTCTGAAAAGCAGGAGTACTGTGACTTCGGATCAAATATGTTATGTCATGTTACAAAATAGTTTTATTTAACATTATCTGTTCTGCATTTGCTGGAAGGTGGAGTCCTTACCTGTAGTCTACCTTTCCTTGCTCCATTTCTTACTGTCCCTTTTCCCCACCACATTTGTTGACATGGGGAAAGGTATGGATTTTTCCCTAACTGTTCCCAGATGTTGAAGAAAGGTCCTTTGTCCTGTAACCACACACTGGGGTCAAAGGGATGTGGAACAAGAGATGGGGTAGTAAAGGACTGCCATCGGTGAGGAGGTGGTTGTGGGCCTCAGTCTTCCTCTTCCTCAGGCTGAGCAATCCCTACTGATGGGCTTGAGCATCACCTGTGGACTTCTGGACTGCTGCTATGGATACACAGCATGAAAAGGTATGGATTTATCTTAGGGGCAAGGGACATCCATCTTTCTGCCAGAAAAAGCTACAGCCACTGTTCTTTCCTCAGAAACACATGTGGCTCCTGGGCAAGAGCTTCTTCAGCGCGGGTTCTAGGTTGACTCCGATCCGGAGGGCAGATGCAGATGGGGAAAAATGGAGCTATATTTGTGCTAGGAGGCTGAGCGGGTAGTTAATCTACCAAAGATTCAGAATGCAGTTAAAGCAGGCATGTATATGCTCTCAGCACCCTCCCAATTATGTACAGTTACAGAGCTACAAAGGAAAGCAATCAATTTTACTCTTCTGTCAAGAAGCACTGTATAATTAAATAACAACATGCTCCCACATGGCACAGGGACCGTGCTGGATGAGGACAAGACACCCCTACACTGGCATGCGTTTACCATTTTCTATGTCCAAGTATAACCCCAGCGGCTCAGCCGCCTGCCAGCACATGGGATTTTTCCCGTTGTCAGTACTGGCCTGACGCTGCTCAGGTCAGTGGTGTGTACTTTGGCCAATCACACCTTCAGCAGCAAAGAGACATTTGACTTGTGCAGGCAGAGAATACAGCTCAGGATTGTTGCTCTGCTTGTTTTTCAGAGCGGGAGGAGCTGGGATGTCTCTCTGTCACTTCGCTGCTCTGCAAAGCCGACGGCTCTGGTAGAGCACACTAGAGCTGATCAAACACTTTCCAGTGACCTGAGTTGCACCTTTTTCCCGTCCCCAAAATGCTTGTTCATCAAAAGTGCAAATTTTGCAAAACTGGGCCAGTTGCAACAAGCCAGTCAGCATTTAAGAAAAGGAATGTTTTGATACTTTCAAATTGCAGTGTCTTTCTCTCAACACAACGTAGTCTCAGACATCTCAGGCATTTCTACAGCAAACGGCCGTGCAAAACAACAAGCTTAAAAAGTTTATTTTGTTGAGTTTTTTTTCATGTTTCAGGATCTGAATTGTATGTTCCCTTTTGGAATTGGAGTCTTTTTCAAAATCCTGGAAATTCTTGTGTGTGTGTGTGGGGGGGGGGGGGCGCGGGGAGAGAGCCATCTTCCACCAACCCTAACAGCAACAAGGGAGGATTTCAAAATGTCTATGGAATTGGTGGAGTGGCTACCCGCTGCTTGGGCATCGGAGAACAATTGCACTTCATTCATCAGTATTTGCAAAAAGGTCTGGTATCCCTGGATTCACGCAGCTCTAGATGGGTCATGGGTAATTATTTGTATAAAAAGAACCAGTGGGACAATGTTGTTCAGCCCTGAAGTCAATGAAAGATGTTAGCAAGTTTGGCTTCGAGGGTGGTGGAGAGGGAGTGTGAAAGCCGATTATCCAGCTTGGATTCTCCCTTGAGTAATTTCCATCGTTCCCGTTTAGCTTTTATTTGTTCTCTAGAAAGCCTGATTATAAATCAGAACCAGGCTGCCTTCAAACACGTTTTCAGAGAGCCTGCCTGCACCAACAGGACAAAACTCAGTAATTTATCTGCGTGGCTGGTAACTACGATATCATTTGCTATGCACAATCCTTTTCTCCATACTGTACCTCTGAAAGGGTCTTGCTTTAGAAGGATTACTGTACAGAACAGACGTTTCATACCAAAAACCCCCATCTACATAAACAGGCATTGCCCAGAACGCAGGAAACAACGCCTTCTATCAGTGCTAATCCACCCTCTGCCCTATCCCTATGGATAACCGAACAGCCATAGAAAACAGGCGTATGTTAAATGCTAAAAAAAAAAAAAATAAATAAACAGCACAAGATTATATTACCCCTTTCTGCAATTTTTAGTCTCACTCAATAGCTACTGCATCAACTGAATGCAGTGCATAGAGGCAGACATAGCTATTCAGGGAGGCATTTAATTTAACATCTCAGCCCCTGTGCAGCCAATGGCAAATTCTCTAAGAATTTCAACAGGGGTAGTATTTATCGTTATCCTTATTTCACCGCAATACAAAAGTAGTCACATTGCTTTCATAGCTGCATCTGCAAGGCTGAAGGAAAACCCAGCTGGGTCTCAGAGTTGCAAGAAGCAAGCCGGATAAAACCGTGCCACCGCTCCACTGCTGCTTTTCTGCCCATCATTTATTCCAGCAGTCAGATTCCTATGTGTCCCAGTAGAAACTCAAGAAAAAGGGAAAAAGCAGTTGCTGCTCCATAAGAAGGTCAAGGTCTGACTACCCTCCAGCTACACGTCCCATTCATCATCTCTTCTTGCCCAGCACAACATTCATGTTGTCTATCTGATCACCTTTCATGCTGGAAAGAATAAAGCAGCATCCAGGAGAACAAGGAAATGGTGATTGGAGGGGGTTATGCAGACAGCAAATACTGCATCCATCCATCACGGAGACAAGAATAACTCCGGCACTCCACGTCACGGGGGTCGCAGGCAGGAGGCTGCTGGTTGGTCTGGGGTTGCTCTGCAGAGGAGCAGTGGCTGGCTGCACTGCTGTGGCAACCAAAACCCACCCAAACATACTGCAATCTGCCCTTTCAGGTGTCAGCAGGAATCTAATCCTCCGGCCAAAATCTGAGCCAGGGCTTCCATATATTTTCTGTGGACTGCCTGAACACTGACGTGACTGTAACGCAGCAACACAATTAGTCCTTGAACTTATATTCTGTGTTTCACTGGAGGATTTTGAAAGCATCTGCACTACTGACTGTCACAACATTCTGCAGAGCTCATCTGCTTTTTACACATCATCAGGATGGAGAAACCAAGGCACAGCTACAAGACAGGCTTCCAAAGCACCTCACCAGACGATCCCTCTCCAACCTGCAAGGGCCCAGCACTTCTTCGCATTTCTGGGCAAGTCCTTTCTCCGAGGCCCAGGGCTGTCCTTCAAACGCAGAGTTTGCTCTGTGCTAGTGAAACAGTTCCAATTGAACGGGAGATTGACTGGAAAATGGTCTGGGTTCAGGGTAACAACAGCCCTGACCATTGCTGTAACAGAATAATTCGTCTCAGAGACATTTTTCCCTGTCAGAGCAAATGTAATTACGTGTGTGATATGAAGGAACAGCTCCCCAAGTGGAGAAACCAGTTAAACCTGGCTTGTGTCCCCAAGGACAAGTTTCCCTGTGAAGTTTCTGATGTCTAATAAAGACTGAGCCTCTGCTAGCTCTCTTCTAGTTGGGTCATTGCTAGTGGCTCTCTTCTGTCTACCTGCTTATTCTCACACAACAGAAAAATTTCCCAACTTTGGATGTCCCACCTCTCTGACATACGTTACAAGGCAGATTACCGTTGCCAACGGCTTCCAAAAATCCTGGGGGAAAGGATAGTGCTTTCTGTCTGAAATCCCTTGCGTGCTTCCATGCTCCCCTCCAACTCCCTGCCCCCCCAAAAAAGAAAGAAAAAAACAAAAAACCTCTGAAGGGTGGTGTAGCAGATCAGTCTGCCTGCATCTAAGACACAGTGGATGCAGACGACTTGGATTTTACTGTCTTTTTCAATCTAAGACCCAGGATTTGGCTAGGACACAGAAAAACTTGCTGGAAACCAAACAGAAGGGGCTTCTATCCAACAGGGCAGATCCTAGATCAGGGCTGTCCAACTCCTTGGGCAAGGATCCCATTAGATTTTCAGCGAAGAAGCAAAAATCAGTCAGCACAAGACAAATTTTGCAGCCTTGTCCAGCTAGAGCTAAGGATACTTATTGAATATACGGACATTGAATGCCCTAATTGGCACCACTTCCCACACTCACATAACATTCCCTCTCATTCCTTCCCATGGTTTTTTTCTACTCCCATCCCCTGCAGGGCAGGACAGAGAGTGAAGAAATCACTTCTCTGAGCCTGAAGTGGAGGGTTTGGGGAGGAGGATTATAGGAGATGCCTGCTCCTAATGGGCCATCAACAGTGAGAGGAAAGGGAAACCACCTCCAGCCTGGTACTGCAGATCCAGAGGTACCAAAAATCACTGTGATGGGTACAAGCTCCCTTTGCAGCTTCTCCCGTTCCCAGCTACTCCATATAGGTACCAGAGGAGAAAAGCATCCTGTAAGTTGGACTCCTGGTTCACACCTGCATGAACATCATGGGACCTGATATACCACAATGTCCTACCTCAACAGAGAAGAAAATTGAGTGCAGGCAACCTCTAATGGAGCAGGTTTCCTGAAATTTCCAGAGAAGAAAAATAACTCATAGAGAGCTGATGAACATTTAGACAACAGAAAGCCCTCAGTGACTCCTTATGTGTCACTGATTTCTGAAGATTTATGCCTAGATCTTCAGCCCTAGACATCGCTAGGTCTTTGCTGGACCTGGCATCCCCTGTCCCACCACAGGGCTCACTGCGCGCTGCAGCGGGGGGCCCATGGGGGTCGTGGTGGCGCAGGCAGTTGACTATAAGATCAAAGCCGGAGTGAGAGAGCACTCTGCGGTATGAGGCTGTCTCGCCTGCTGATGCTAACCACATGTGTAAATCCCAGCATAAATGCCTATGACAATAACCTATTTGCTATAACTTCCTCCTCTGAACTTTGAGTTCTCCTTTGTTGCTTTCTTTTGGTTTTGCAGCTTGGCCTGACGGTTGCGTTTCCTTTCACTAAAGTCCCACCTACATTGTGTCATGTGTTCCTTCCTCCTGCTTTGCCCCTCTTTAGAAGTGTCAATATTTTGTGGGTTAAGGGATTCACTGGGACATGCTTGTTCAAAATGCAAACCAAGGATTATGAGAATTGCAGTTCTTGCACTCTATAATGTTAATTTGATCCTAAACCTTGGCCAGGTTGGCTGCCACTTTTTTTGTACTTGGCTCATGGACCAACTTACCTGGAAGGGGGAAAGCAGAGTGAGTCCCCGTGCAGCATCTCTCAGTCAGAGCTTGGACCCTGGGGAGTCCTCAGAGTAGCCACATGCCCCCTGCCAGAGATGGTGCTGTCCCTGTCTGCTGTGAATATCCTGAGGTGGGGCAGCAGGCAGGAACGCTCTCCCCGAAGCTCTCCCCAGCCTCCTGTGGCTCGAGTCTAAGAAAGGAATCACATTCTAGCCAGAAACTACAAATGATAAAAATTACCTCCCAGCACAACCCAGCTTCCAGATGGAGGACTGGAGATACCACTGCACCGTATGGCTGTGTGGACGCTACCAGCCTTCCTGGTACCAAGCCACAGAAGAGCTGAGCTGTAACAGCACATCTGCCCAACACCTTTAACTTCTGCTTTTAGCTCTAAGGTGCACGATGCCACTCAACAGGGGACAACAATCACAGTGGTAATGAGGACATCAACAGGAGGAATACTGCCCTTCCAAAAAGCACAGACTTGTGGGGTTTACAGCTGGTGTCACACATACCTGGCAATGGTCAAACATCTCCAGTGACGTGAGAGTTTAATGGATATAGCACTTACTATCTAACTTTCTCCTACATAGACAATGAGGTCACACATCTCCAGTGACATGATAGTTTAATGGATATAGCACTTACTATCTAACTTTCTCCTACATAGACAGTGACGTCACCTTTCTGCATCACCCCTAGCAGCACTTCTAGCTCTAGACACAGCCCTGCTCACGGCCAGGACCAGCCAGGCTGCCTCATTGCACCAGTGACACGTTGGCTAAGCTAGGAAGTCAAGTGTTTCTTTCTCCAGTCACTGCTCGGTATCCAGAACATTTATGAATCAATGAGTCCAAAAAAATCCGAAGTGAGCCCCGCCTTCAGCTGGTGTAAACCAGCATGTACAGTATGAATCACTGCAGAGCAACACTACATAGTTATCTGGTAACCTAAATTACCAGGGTGGGATTTCAACAGCAGAGATGAAAGGCATTTACCATTAGGTCTTTCTGGCTTCTGAATCCATCATCATCATCATCACCATCCATGCATTGATTTTAGGCATAGATAAAGAGGCCAAAACTTCTCCACCAGATGTCTGATGGCCATTATTTTTCTATTAAATAATAACATGTTTTAGCGACAAACCCACTGTGCAGCATTACCATGTCCAGATCCTTCGGGATGTAGGGACTCAGCGAAGATTAAATTAGAGCACCTCTGTGGGTCTGGGAATACTTACTGCTGATCTGCCATACACTACTCTAATTGTCTTGTTCATGCCAAAAAATTCACCAGTTCTGCTCGTTAACACAGCAACTGCACCTTTTACCTTCCTAAGGGAGAAAGCACAGGGAACAGAGACATCCGAACCAATTGCATTCACCCTGGAGCATTTGAGTCCGGCAGCTCCTCTGGGTGGGTCAGCGAGCACCTGATCCAAAGCACATTGAAGGAAATAAGAATTTTTCTGGAGACGTCAACGGATTGTCACAAGGTCCCAAGGCAACAGTGGTGCACATTAACCTGCTTTTGCATGGACCATCTGTGTCTTGAAGCTGGAAGGAGGAAGTTTTGCCGTTCTTTTTCCTGCATCTTTGGACTCTTTCCTCTGCAAAGCGAGCTTACATTGACTGAACTATCCAGAGGCTCTACAAGTTTTCCTGACAGCCGTAAAGCCCAGGATACCTACCTAGACCCCTGAGGACCTGAAATACAGTCCATATTCTTCAGAAGTGCCTGGTAGCATCAAAGCTAAACCAGCAATATTATTCCTGCTAAAAAAGCTATTAACAAATGGGATCTACCAAGAAAAGCCAAAATTAATTTAAATCTACTGATAATGAAGGAACAGGATTGATTTTCCACAATTGCCCTGTGTTAGCTTCGCTGTGTCATCCATCTGCAGAGCTCTCGTGCATGTGCCCCACTGGACAGCACTTCTACTTAGAGCTGGCAGGAACAGAGACATCCTTCAGAATTAAAAGATCTGACCTATCACAAAAGATGTGTTTTCATTTTTGACAGCTCAAAAACAAGACAAAGACGTTGGCCCAAATTTACTGAAAGCTAGGTCTAAAACATTTCAGGCAAACACTTATTTTGCTTCTTAGCTGTTTTGCTTCCAGTCATCTTTTACAAGAGAAAAAAAAAAAAAAAAAAAAAAAGGAAAAAAGCCAGAAGCTGAAGTCCCACTCGATTTCCAGGAAAAATCTTAGTTTCTTAATCAGAACTTTCCATCATAAATAAAAGTTTCAGGCACTTTACAACCAACCATCACGTGAATCAGGGCATAACCTCTCACACAACCAAACGGCTTCCCTAAACACATCTGATTCGTGATGCTTCCACTTCTAAACCTCCCCCATTACTTTGAGGCTGGCAGATTTCTTCCACGGGGAACAAATGAGGGCACCACCTTGCTTGTGTCTTCTGTGCTGTGATGGAGCAACCAGAGGACAGTGATGGCTCAGGGTACCACTCAGTTACCACAGCCAGTGGTAGGGACAGCCTCAAAACACAATGGGCTCTTCTTAAGGGAAAAGAATAAATTACATCATAGAGAAGAGTCAATGTCTCCTCCAGGACATGAAACACCAAACCTTTGACCCTCCAGGTTATCTTTCAAAGCCTTGGGCCAGGACTTGCTGAATGCCATTACCAGGAGCCGTCTCCATGCGTTGGGTGAGTGGTGACCCCGCTCTAGGTTGTAGCTGCACTTGTGACCATGTTCAAGGTCTGGTGGTGGAGACCATTCCATTCACACCCAATGCTGCAATGTTAGCAAACAGGACTTGCCACTGGGGACCTGGAGAATGGCTGCATCCAAATGCTACCTTCATGGACATTGAACAGAAATGAACAAAGGGGTATTTTACTTCCTTCTTTCCTAATAATACGTCTGTATACACCCACGCACAAATGAAGTCAGGGTCTGTCAGGGCTGTTGATAAATTCTGATCCCACTCTGATTTAGGTCCTTGGCAGTATTAAGGAAGTTCCTTGAGCAACTTCAGGTTCTTGAATGTCATTTCAAAACATAGACAACTGGAAGGAGGTTTCCAGAGGCATTTGTGCCATGTAGGCACCTGATCACTACTGAGACACTATGGGATTTGGGCATGTTGTCCATGAACGCTTCCTCCTTAGCAGCTTGCAGGGACCCGCTTTAAAACACATGGCTTTTCTGTCATCTCAGACCTGACTGAAAAACCAACAGGAGTTTGCTACCTGTTTGCTTCCAGCTCTCTGAACATCAGCAATGCTCAGTCCCGTCATTCTCAGTTGGACTCCTGCAAATTCCAAATGGCATCTATCTGCATCATTGGCCTCCCAAGTCTGTTTGCTTAAATCACTTTATAATGAGACCAAGAACCGTAAAACACAGGAAGATGTTCTTCCTTTCTCCTCTCCCGCAGTCCCAGAGCATTTCTTTCCCCCCTCCCCCAGCTCTGCTGGGGCAGACAGGGTTTGTCCTCCTGCCCCGCAAACTGAGATCCAGCAACTGTCACATCGTATTTCTGAAATCATTGCTTACTACTGCCACCGTGGACTGAAACACGGAGGAAGAAGAAGGAAGTTCAGAAGAGGCCAGAAAATAAAGAATAATTTAGAATATTATGGAGATGAAAAAAATTTCCAATTGGTTTAAAACCAGATGAGCTGCGAAGGGGAAACCTTAACTGGCTAAACAGGGAGTATGTAAGGGCCGGGAGGAGAGGGAAGATGTCCCTGCTTAATATTGGAGGTAATGTAAATGAAACAAGAAGGCAGCAGAGGCTAAGAGAAAAAAACATCTCTCTGAGCCAGGCCCTTTAAGAAGAGTTGCAATTGAAATGGAAGAATTAAGAGCACAGCAGCCGAGGGCTGGAATAAGATTGATTCAAGACTAGATACAATTTAAAGGCAAGGCAGAGGTGGAGGCAGAGGCTGGAATGAAATCAATTTACACCAAGATGCGATTTAAACTGATGAACTCGGGATGTGAGAACTGGAGCTGGGGGAGGTGGGGGGAGGG
>VYXH01003977.1:29759-66574 GCA_013397275.1 Burhinus bistriatus | reverse complement strand
GGAGGGAAAGGGGGATGGGGAGTCAGCAGCTTCAGGAGAGATGTGGCAAGGACCCTCTGCTAAGGTGCTGGGGAGGGAACCGGTGGGTCTGGATGCTGCATTTGCTGGAAGACGGAGGGCTGGTCCTGAAAACCTGCACAGAGCCATAATTTGATACGTAGGAGACAAGGAGACAGCCTGCAAGAGCTCTCTGCCCTCATGAACTTGAATAGGCACAAAAGGACAGTGTTTAGTTAATCCCAGATGGCCTGGTGATGCCTAAGATGTTCCTTATCCTAAACTACGATTATCATTTAATAGTGATACCGGGTTTTAAACACATTGATGTGTGTGAGATGGGTGGTGAACTTGGGCAAGCACCGAAGAGAGCTGCCCTCAAGGAGCCCAGCAGCTAACAGGGTAGGTCACAGCTTTTCCTAAGGCCTTTTCAAAAATCAGGTGGTTTGAGAGGACCTTGCTCAACTGTTCTTGAATTAGGGCTCAGCTGTACGTGTTTGCAAAGACCTAGTTTTGAGGTGCCTTTGAAAACAAAGAAGTGCGCCTCCACTATAAAGGGACCAATTTTTGCCACTTATTTCTACTCACTGTTGCCATTCCTATGCCAAAGTTTGTCCACATAGAGGGAAGTGCTAGAAGCACTGAATTCAACCAAGGTTTAGTGGCTTTCCAGACAAGCCGAAAAAAATCCAACAGTTAACAAGAGGATCGACCATATGTTTTCCAGGCTGTTGAGAAATGGTTTCTGCAGGTACCTGGCTGCATTCTTGCTTCAAGGATGGCAGTTGCTTTTCAGGAGTTGTGGGGCATCCAGTCCTGTCTGCACCAGGGAGTTCCACCTCTGGACCATTCCCACCTCACCAGCCCTGATGCTGATGGGTGGGACACACGCTGGGTGGCTGTTCTTGGTGCTCTCTGGGCACCTGCAGCAGTTTTGGCAGAAAAGAGCACCACAGGTAGAAACTCAGGGAGTGGGTCTGGGTGCAGCACTGGAGCACATCCACGCTACTGCTCACCTGCTTGATCCCAGGTGGGTGCACAGGCTGGGGTTTCCCTCGGGTGATAGAGACCGAGTGCTGTGGCCTCATCACTGATGTGTGAGAAGGTGGTCTCCAAATTCCTGGGATGGGTGGAAAGCCATCAAGCAAGGGCCAACTTGTGTCTGCAACAGCCTATACCCATAGAGGCTTTTGCATTGTCTGAATTAAAACACATTCAGAAACATCAGTGGATTTGCAAGGGAACACAGGAGGCAGGATTAAGGACATGGTTGCACCATTTTAAATGGCTTTGCTTGAAAAAACAAGCCAGCCTCTTGCACCACCATAAATCACAAAGTGCCACTGGAATCTGCCTGGGTGCAGAAGTGTAAAAGGAGCCTGGCTAGACACAGGTACTGGATGCGGAACTGCAAAAGGCAGCCTGGGATGAGATGACTGTAGATCCAGTAGGTATGACAAGGAGAGACCCACGTCATCCTTGTTCTGCCCTTCCCATGGCACCTCCCAGGGCTTCCCACCTGGCTGAAAATAAAAGCTAAAAGGCCTGATCCTCCTCTTACTTACATAGGGTTAAATCAGGAGCAACCTCACCTTCAAGCCAATGAAGAAGGAGACTTAGCAAATAGTCTGTGCCTACTCTTTCTTGCCAGGGTGTTTCTGGATTAGTCTTTTCCTCTCCTGCTCCAATTAACAGAAGGGGGGGGGGAAAGGAGGAATATGCGCTTCCACATTTATCTCTCATGGTGTTTTGTTTTGTTTTGTGTTAAAATTTATATACACACCAAATTTTTCCTTTCTAGTTTTTTGGGTTTTTTTGGTTGGTGGTTATTTGATTCTGATTTTTGGGGGTTTTTGGAGGGTTTTTTGTTGTTGTTGTTGTTGTTGTTAGGGCTGTAACAGTTCCAGGATGGCAGAAGGGGAGCTATGCATGACAGAATAATTGTGGTGCTTTAGAAGGTCCCTCTGTAGAGCGTGTCTGCAAGCAGGAAGCAGCGTGGGTGTGTAATGTACAGGAGATGCCCTGTAAATAAAGCAGGGGATTGCCTGAAGGAAGAACAGGGAACAACAAAGGCTACACAGAACAAAGTGACTGCAGAACATGACGTGCTAAACCTGAAACTCTGCAGAGAAAGGACTGGATGTGAGAAAAAAAACGAAGACAAAGAAACCCTAATACCTTAGGGAGGGGAGATGTTTATATTGCTAAGTCATTTATGGAAACAGAAAAATTTATTTTAAGTCAAGGCAGGAATAATTACTGGTCAGTCTGGATGTAGGAAGAGCAGCGGATGCTGTGTGTTATTCTTGTCAAGATATAAATTTATTCCATTTATGTGCATTTCAACCAACAATGCTGTGATTAAATGAATGGATTGGTGGTACTGGACGTTTTGGGTCGGGACATTTTGGCCTTTCCACAGAGAGGCAAATGCTCAGATAAGTACTGTATGTTGTAAACTTTATCCTCCAGGTCACTGGAAGTATTTGGACCCCGGTAATAAGAGACATCATCTCTTACCTCCATGTTATTCATTGTGATTTGAGTCTGGCAAACAGACCGGACAGCTTCTAGGCCAAGAAAAAATATGATGGTAAGCATCCACCTCATTGCTCTAGAGGGAGAGCCGTGCCACCCCGACGGTACCCTGACTGGCTCTGAGGGCTGATGTTGATGTACAAGTCTGAGCAAGGCATCCTGGATCCCGGGGGATGAAGAACACATGACATGACAGACGTGTGAGACTTGGGCACTGGCACATGGGAAAAGGAAGATCATGCAGGAAAGCCCAGCTACAGTCAAGGCCAGCTTGTGTGCTTGGTGCCAAGTGAGGAGCAAGGAAAACCAATAGGGAGAGAAGGTCTGGGTAGCTCAGAAGAGCTACAAGACTGATGTTCAAGTTGGAGTTCCTACAGCATCTTGATATTTAGGGACCGCCTTGAGATGCCTCAATTGGAACCTGATGCCTGAGGTTGCCTTTTTAGTCAGCTGAAAGGCACCTAATATTACTTTCCCTGCAACTTCCTGCTGAGGAATGAGAACACAGCTGGATATGTCCACTTTGTCCATGGGAATGCAATTGGGCTCTTAAGTGCTTGTGACATGGATGGAAACTAAAACCAAGGCAGTGCAAGTGCCATTTCTTTGGTGTTGCAGTGTGTCAGCTGAGAAACAGAGCCTCTTCCCTACCCAGGCCCCACAACTCAGGTCTTTAAGGAGCAGTAAACCTTTCCTGGAGAAGGCAGAAAGACAGGCACTTTAGCAGGGGAGGGACTAGTTAGTGACCTTGGCCTCTCCCAGCCCACTGCGGCACAGCACAGGGGCCATGGAAAGGACACCCAGAAAGCTTCTCCCACTTCTCCCCAGCTCCTAAAGGGTGGAGAATAGATTTGACCTAAAAAGGTCCTGTGCCTCAACCTCCAAAAAAGCCGTTTAATGTCTTTGCAGGGAGAGGGGCCATAAAGGTAAGACAGCAGTTTGGGCAGGGCTCAGCAGCCATGCCTGAAATGCGCTCACTGGGGGCCGTGGGTGCGTCAGCACACGTGCATAAATACCCACTGTTTGCCATATCCAAACTCCAGTAAATCTATCACCAATCCATGAAGTCGCCGCGCCACTAAGTCTAATAGTCTAGACTAAACAGAAAAAAAAACACGGAGGAGTTTAGCCCTACACACTTCCCAAAGGATTAGCTGACTCCACAGCGGGTAGGTTTGAGCTAATGCAGATATATGGGGTGTAGCGCGAACAACTGGTGTCAGCCAGCAAAGCGTCGATGTGGAGAGAGATCCCTGCCAGCTTCCCAGCCCAGACACTCCCCGCGGGACGGTGCTTGAGCATATTCCCGAGCTCACAGCTTGCTTTCATGGATGCTGTGAAGATCCCTGTGCATGGGTGTGTGCCCTCAGCCCATCAGCCAGGCAGGGACAGGTAGTGACCATGGCACAGCTCATGGGGCAGCTGCGCATAAACCTGGGTGACAGCTTTTGCATCAATTTGTTTCAGTACCGCCCTCACCCCTCCCCAGCACCCCATAAATAAAAAAGAACCTTTTTCCAGCACTTTAAAATGCTTTGATTTTTTTTTTAGTTCATCAGCTTTTTGTTGCCACTCCTTTCGTCTTTGAAAAAGTATTTAGCAAATTCAACAGTGCCATACAAATCTATCTCCTTATTTCATAACCAGCGCCCTAGCCAGGTAGATTCACTCACCAAGCACTTGCTGCTAAAGGTAAATCCTTCACATTTTTGGAAAAAAAGATGAAAGCAAAGGAGTTACCTTACTCAGTAGGAAGCAAGGATCTGTTCTCTCCTCTCTATCAGGTTTAGCCAAATGCTGTCCCCTCCTTGTCAGCCAAACCACAAGGCTCTCTAAAGGAGGTTCTTCTAACCAAGGTTTCCATGGCCCATGAGTGACCATACGTGGTAGCAGATAGTCTGCAGCTGCTCCCCAGTTGCCTACCCCCATCCGGGTGTTTTCACTTGGTATCATGATGAAGAGAGTGCAAAGTTGTCTGCAAGAAGTGCTGGGAGCTGACAATATTAGGAGATTTCAGGGGTTCCTCATCTTTGCTGGCAATTAACAGATCAAACATTTAGTACCAGGCTGCAGAGAGGGGCTAAAAAGCCCCAGAAACACCTGGAAATGCTGGAGCTCCAGCTTTGGGCTGTCTCTGTCTGGCTTTGTGTATGTTGAGTGTCTTGGGGGAGCTGGCACTCTTTAGCACCTGGCTGGTTTTGGGTCCTTACCATTAACCACGTCCGGGGTCACTGTATTTCCTCCAGTCCCTCTCATTCTTTTCTCAGAACTTGCCTCAAGCATCCAGTCAGCTTTCAGTGCATTTTAAACTCAACCTAAAATGGTCACTCTTGTGGAGACCGATCACAGAACATAGGTCTAGCATGTAAAGAAACCACCTCTGTCCCTCCGGAGCGATCCAACACAGCTGCTCAAAAAATTCCTATCCACAAGTGAGCACCAGCAACGTGCGAAGGAGTTCCTCTCCCTCGTGTCCCTTTTCTCAGCTTGTGACTGCAAAGCACTTTGCTTGTCCTTTGTCATTAGCTTGATTTTGAACAGGCTGAGAATGAAAGAAAACCAGACATTTCCAGTACTTTTAAGCCCCATTTGGTCTGATTAAAGAAATCTTTAAAAAAAGAGAAAGGAGGGGGAAAGCAATAACTTTTTAAAACTTGTCCTGAATGCAAAGGAAAATGGAGTCCACTGTATGAGTAATTCAGGATTAATTGTAGAATTACGTTATTCATGCAATGCTGGTTGAGGGAGAGAATAAGCACTCTTGAAGTCATTAAAGAAAATCCCAGTAAAATATTACTTAGCTGATGTGTGTAGTCTTATTGGCCCTTAAGGGAATGTGTGCGGCAGAAATGTCCAATTTATAGCTCAGAGTCTGTCTATAAATATGTAGTCCAAAGCTACCTCTCTTTGTAGATCCAAGAAGGGGGGAAATGTTTATCTGCAGGATATTATGGCTGACCTAAGACCGTGTTTCAGGAAAGCATCGCTATTCAGAAAAGCACGGGGCACATAATTAATTTAAAGTCATTGAGATTGAACTGGGGCTTCAGAGCACAAGCAGTTTCTTTCTTCTCCAGCAGTTGCTTTTTTGCCTGTGCAATATGTGAGTTCAGGCTGAGTTTTTTACACAAAAGTGATGTAAAGATGTCTGAAAGTCACCCTGCTACAGGCATGACTATGGGGGCAGCATCACCGCACTGACACATCTTCCTCCCGGACCTTCTGCCTGCAGCAACAGTGGGGCTTTCTCAGTCAGGTCACATCATTTTAAGCACGGGGAAGGGACTTCTGATCTGCAGTGAAACCGGAAAGCGGTTTGCCTGTGTGCAGGGCAGATTTCTTCAGAAGCAAGAAGGGCCTGGGGGGGTGGAGGAAGGGAGATGTGCCCAGCAGTGCTGCCGGTGACGTCCCTGGGGCGCCAGGCTGCTGCTGAGCAAGCCAAGGGATGAGCGATGCTTCTGCTGGGCTGGAGCCTGTCCCAAGGGCAGAAGCTGCAGCCTCTGCTTCAGTAGGAACAGCAGTCCCCATCCTCCAGCCTTACCTATGCCCTTAACCCCCCTCTTCATGTGGCAGCAGGTCCTCGTCCAGCTTTGTGGGGAAAAAGTCTAGTTTTGGCTACTCTCCTCCCCCTGCTATTTCTCCTCACGTTTGCCATCTGTGATTTTTCCTCCGGATAGTTCCCAACACAGAGTTATGGCCATATGAATAAACAGAAAAAGAAAATGAAAAATAGAAAAAGACAGCTCACAGTACTATTGAGAAGAAATGACATTAAATCTTAACACTGGGATGAAATCAAAAGTGTTTATGCCACCACGTCCCAGCGTCAGCAGTTGTGCAAACGAGATCCCAAAATCAAATGTTTGCGATAGCTACAGACCCAGCTTCATTTCTTTTGGGAGAGATGGGCGATGGCCGAACCAGCTCCTGGAGCGGTGGCTCTGGACTGATGGGCACCGGAGAGTGTGCAGGAGACCAGCCAGACCTGCAGCCCCAGGAGACACGCAGGGAGCGTGGGGAGGGAGGCACGGCATCCGTCCGACCGCAAGCGAAAAGAAAATTCCCATGCAATTGGCCAGTCTCTTTTCAGTCCCAACGTATCTTGACAAATTTGAGCATACTGAAAATATATTATGTCATGGTATGGAATGGATTTTAAACGCACCAATTGGCTCACTCTCTAACATTTTAAATACCTGTTAGAGTGCTGCCACATGGCCCGGCAGGGTGTAGCTGTGAGATGAAATTGAGCAAAGGAAAATTAAGGCCAAGTAACAGGAGCAAATTCCTCGAGAATGAGATCTCCCGTTCCCAGACCACATCCAGGCTGGAGAGCCAGACTGGGCCAGCTGAACTGCAGGGAGGGCGTTTCAGTGTGCCCCGGTGCAGAGCACGCCCCGTCCCAGCACAGCACCCACAGCCCCACGGGCACTGCGGGGTCCCGATGTGGACAGTCCGCAGAGTCCCGGCACGAGCGCGGAGCTGGCTGAGCACCGCACTGTGCGCAGCACCCCAGGGTAAGCTGTACCACTGGGACCCCGCTATTCTACTGGTAACTCCCTTGAGTCCCAGTTCCTGCCTGCAAAGCAGAGGCTAGGAGAGCCCAACGCTTTTTCTTCAAGAAAGCCTTTCAACAGGACATTCAGCAGTAATGGTGGTGCTGCACGAGGGCTGGGGAGGACTGGGGAAGATGGAAATGTCCAAATGGAAATTAAGCTGAAAGGAGATGCAGAAATGCCAGTAAACCAGCAACAGGGCCTCACTTCTCTTTGCCAGTACTCCTGGGACCATCTGACCCTGAGGAGCCACCTACATCCTGAAGTTTGGACCTCCATCCTCACCCAGAGCCATGGAGAAGGCACTTAGACCCGACGGGTCCAATCCTCAGAATTCAGCAACGAAGAGCACATTTGAGATCACAGATCAAAAGCGGTAAAAGCAGCATGCTTTTACACAATATGCACAATATGGGCAACTTCAGGTCCTATCACACTATCCACTGACTTCTCCTGTACTCCCCTCAGCTGTAGCCCCCCCCAGGTTTCCCTGCAGTTCCCCTCACCCAATACCCACGGCCGCAGCAGGCAGGATTTCTTACTGATGAGTCAGGGATCCTGATGGAGCCTTTCTGTCCTTCCTCTGACTTCACACCCTTTTCTGCCAAAGCTTGTTTGTGCTTTCCCAGGTGTATGAGGGAACAGCCCGTACCTAATTTCCGTCTGGGATTGACTCCTGGAGTCAGTTTTAACAAATATGGATACTTTTGCCAGACTGCCACGGTACAGGCACAAAGTGTGACAGCATCTGGACAGGGAACCTGCGTCCAGCAGAGGTGGGGCAGGCAGAGACATCCTGGCGTTTGCATCTCATCCAGTGATGCTGGAGTGAAACACGCACAAGCTGCACAGGGCTTTTTTGGAGTGGGAACGTTGCCTCCAGGCCTGGATGGTGCTGAGTGGTTTCATCACCTGTTAAGCCCTTCTCAAAGCTCGGCCGCGTATTTTAATGAGTGTTCCAGTTGTGCTATAGAAAATCTTCGTGAAACACTGGCCAGCTGCCTAGAAAATGACTGCATGAGAAACCTGTGTTTTCAGGCTGTGGAGTCATCGGTTACCTGGCTATCTTCGACTGCTCCACTGCATGTCATCGAAGGACAATTCATTCATTCATTCATTCATTCATTCATTCATTCATTCATTATTCGCAGCAAACTCCATTAACCCCGTACGTGAGCCAAAAGAGTTCTGAATCTTGAAGATGCCCCATGAGTCTCTCCATGACACCAGCTAATTATCTCCTCATTAACAACAACATTAGCATTCCATTTGATATATACAAGTTAATTTGTTAATTGCACTTTAATTACAAAGTTATTAAGAGCTCAGAGGCATTCAACAGAAGATTGCAATTAACACAAGCTGCAAAATTGCTCCCAGCAATTTGGAGATGTTATCGGAAACTGATTCTCTGTGTTCAACAGAAGATGGAAAAGAGACAGGAGATTTATGGGCTGACATCATGGATTCCCTCTGCTCTCTCTGAAGATGCTTCCACTCGCACCCTGGGAAGCAGCGGGAGCTGCCATGGTGAGATACTCTTCATATAACCGGTTCCTCTGGCTCCTGTTTCCAGAAGCTCTGCTCCTCCCTGTGCCCCCAGCAGAGGAGGGAGGAAGGAGGTGTCTGGGGGCTGAGTGGGCTCAGTAACTCACATGAAGCATTTGGCATCTTGCAGATCAGGCCTGCGCATAGACACAAACCTGCAGGTGCCACCCTCTGTTGTGGAGAGCCCATAGTAAGATCTTACTCCTCTCCAGTGCCGGATCGTGCCTGCACATTACATCAGTTATTACCCGCACTGCCAAGGATGCTGAGCACCTCCCAGCCATCAGTTCAGCAGGGCAACTCACGTCCGCTTCATGCGGCTTCCTCATTCATCCTCCTGTGTTGGGGAAGGCTTTGTTTTGTCTTATTAAATGTCCACATGCATTGTGTCTGGGCAGGCAGTCTTGCACAGAGCACCGGCATGAAAGGTAAGAACTACAGCTCTCCCACCAAGCAGCTCCACCACGACTGCAGAGGGGTCTTCTGGGGATGCGGCTACACCTTGGCCATGCTCCTTCCAACCCCACGGTCACCAGGATCTCTTAGCTAGGTTGCCTCCAAACCACTGAACTCCCAGTGACTGAGACCAACATCTCCAACCCTTGCAGCTACAACGATTAAAAAGAAAATAACCCGGTGTAACCAGGCATCACGCACTGCATAAAATTGGGGCTCTCTTCGCTCCTTCCCAGTGTGCTGTTGTTCATGACTAATGCCACAACCTGCCCCGTGCCTCCTGAAGAAAACCAGGCAGGGGAGGCTCCCCTGGGCTTGATGAGATTTCCCATTCTCTTTTCCTTTCTTTCTTTCCATTTATCTGAAGTGTCTCACTGCAACGTCATTCTTTAGATTAGCTGTCAGATCTGCTGGAAAAATGCACCGGTGAATACAGCTATTATCCACCCAGCCAGGAGGACCAGAGCCCTGTCACTCCTGCATAAAAGGGGCACTGTGGATGGGAAAAAGCAGGACACTGGCCACAAAGCATGCCAAAGCCAGAAATAAATGATAAATAGGGAGGATTTACAAATGGATTTAAAATAAAATTTCATTTTCCTAGTGGCCTTACTAATCGTGAATTTCTTAAACGCTTTCATTTCATACTTTATGAAACACTGTGAGTTATGAAATGCCAATGGCACTTTATTAAAAAGGCCCCAAAGAAATTTTCGAACTTCTTTGAAAAAGAAGTTGGAGGGAATAATCACCAGCCCAAGGATTAGGACATCCTAAAGAATGGGGGGAAAAAAGAGAATTACTTCCCTGCTAGAGAAATCTATAAAATAGTGTTCAGAAACCATGCAGATACAGAAAGGAATTTATTCCCTATAAATTATATATATGTAGGCTCATTTCTACAGATCTGTATTATGCTCATTTCAGCTGGCCTCTGTTCCTTTCATCCCGGTCCGGTTTTATTGCACTGTTACCTGTGGGAATTCATCCCACTGTTGCAGTATAAAACACATCTCTGGGAGTACTGAGTTTTCTCAGCTCAGACAGCCCCCCGTCGTTACCCCTGGATCTGAGCGGTTTTCCTGGTACACTGCTGTCACCCCTTTTCGTCCAAACGCCCTCTGCCTTCAGCTTAGCTACGCCAACACGCGCCAGCTGCAGATTGGCTTGGTGAAAGTTGCGTTGCATCAGGATAATTTACTTGATTCCATCCAACCTTACATTTCATAGCCATCATCATCACTTTTCTCCTCCAGGTGGCTCTCACTCACCTTTCCCAGGGGCAAAACTTAGGAGGACTTTGGGGAAGACATGGCAAGTAAGCTAAAAGGATTCCAGTTTTTTGGTCTGTCTTTCCAGATACCTGTTGCAGCAGTTTCCTAACAGCCAGATCAAGATTCAACTAAGTGTGATGGGAAATTCAGCAGTGCGAATGGTGATTTCGAGGGAGAACTGTGCCACTCTTGAAAACGCCATTTTCCACACCATAATCCCCTCTTATACCTCTTTTAATGCACTGTTTGGCTTTGCACAAGCAGGCTGTTAGGAGATTTGTGTGCCAGCCAGGAACGACACGAACTCCACATGCAGCATTACAGCAACTACTGCGATGCACCACGGCGCGCCAGCTAGATAAGATTTAGTGTCAGAATGAGTCAAACTGAAATACTGAAGTTTGAGTTTCCTAGCAGCAAATCAAAATGCATTAGCAAACGTCACCTCCTGAAATGAATTAGTCACAAATTGAAGAATTAAAAGGTGATTCCTCCATTTTGGCCCATGTTTAGAGCAGGAATAAAACAAATTATAAATACAACTTAGATAGCTCATAAGCAAAACCCTAAAGAAGTCCTCTTACTCATTTCAGCGAAGCTACAGCTGCTCAGATTTCCGATGCTAAAGCACTGATGGGCAGAGCAGAGGGAAAGCAGTTCCCACAGGCGAGGGCTCAGTTAATTTTGCCTTTCATTTCACTCTGCTAAAGGAATTTCATTTCAACTAATTTGTAGTTATCAAAGCTGGAAATAATATAGGTGGAATTGTAATAATAATTATTATTACTATTTCGAGAAAGAGCTAATTCCAGCAGAAAAATGTCTTTGGTGAACTAAAATCTGTTCTCACATGCATCAAATATTTCTATCCAAAGGGTGGGGAGGGGAAATATTCCTAAAATTACAATGTTTCAAAGAAACATCTAGGCTTCCTTGGACACACTTACTGATTTTGATGAAAACTGGGGGAAAATGTTAGCAAACAGAGGCCCGAGGGGTTCCTAGACCTCTGCTCAGTAAAGCTAGAACCTTCATGTGCTGAGGACACTGTTCCTAGGCCATGGGCAGGTCTCCCTGCAGGCAGCCTGCACACACAGGATGGGATGGGATATTTGGGTTGGAAAGAACCTACAACGACCATCTAGTCCAACTGCCTGACCACTTCAGGGCAAATACAAATAGAAAAGAAAGGACACCAAAGAACATTCAAAATTGCAGGGAAAAACAGGGTAGTTCAGGGTAAGAAGTCACCAAAGGTAAGGACTGCAAGGAGTTGGTGGGAGACAGCTGGGGGATCCTACACCTAGGGAAGAGGAAAGAGGCCCATAGGGACACCTCCTCCCCTGTCTTCAGCTAATCAGACATGCGGCCATGCCATGGGAAGGGGGCGTATGTGTGGGGGAGCCCTAGCCCATGCGTGGCCCTAAGCATGGTGGGGTGAAGCAGGAAATAATGGCATGATGGGAAAAGGGAGGATGCCAGGAGCCTCCCGTGTGGAGAGGGCAAGAGTCTAAGAACACAAGGAGATAAGGCACCAGTGTGGAGGAAGGGGTGGGAGGATGCTGGGGGGTCAGAGGCATGCATGGAGGTAGATGGGGAGAGCACGATGTGCGAGCAAGTCCTTGGGCTCAGCATCCTGGAAAAATTCATTTCTTTAATTGGTGTATTCAGCAGGAAGCTGAGATCAGCCCTTTTACGTGGGCATCTCTGCCAGGCCGGGGGCTCCTCAACCTTGTCCATACCTTCCTGCAAAGCGCCATAGTGCAGTGGCCCAAAGGTGTTGCTCTCACACCTTCCCTTGAATTTTGCAGTGGGTAAACAGAGCTGTCAGACACCAGGACTCTTTTCACACTAAATATGAAGTGTGAATATTAAGTGCCCCAGACTTCCCACATGCTGGCTGGGTAAAATAGTGCCAGTGTCAAACCGTTTGGCACTGCCTCTGAGGGCCGCATTTGAGGCTCCAGCAAAAAAAAAACCCAGCCTTGACACTGGCAAAACTTGCCTGTTTTCAGGGGAGATTTAAACACAACCTCAGCTGCCTGGGGTACACAAGCTGTTCCCAGGGAAAAGGCACGGGGCTGAGTAAACCTGAGAGAAGCCGGGATTTCAAGCAACAATGATGTGAAACCCAGTGCCCAGTCCGTCAGCTGGAACTAGTGAAAACTTTCAATTCAAGACATTTTTAAACCAGACTCATATGACCCAATGGAAATGCTCATCCTGATGATATTCTGAGGGTTTTCTATCAAAGCACAAATCTTTCAGGACTTTGACAGCTGAAAAATTATTTCATTCATGCCTACCAATCAAAGGAAAAACTCAGTGAAACCCATTTACTTAGACTGTGCAGCTAATTCTCTTCTATTTGAATTGCCAAAGAACTGCTTGAAATGTTTAACTTGTCAGCTGCCAAAATCCGGGAATATTTGGTCTCTAGTGTTTAGACAAAACTCAACTAATTTTATTGACAATTGATCAACTTTTTCCCCCAGAAATTGTCTTCATCTCATCTATTCTGAATTGAGTGGGGGTGACTGCATCTGCTTGAGTCTGCAAAGGCTTTAATATTTGTTATTTGCAGAGGAGAGCAGCTAGCACGGAGCAGATCCTTCCCACACACCCTGGGACACCCGAGTAGACAGAAACGTATGTGCAACGTGACCATGTTCATAGCAAAAAGCAGGATAAAAGTGGCTCTTTCAGGTGAATGAGCCACTTGTCCAGGGAACTGGGAGCCAGAAGCTCCTCACTGCCAGTGCTTGGAAACCTGGGTAGGATGGCTGAACAGATGAGGATGGTTTGCTGATTTTCAGTGCAAAGATGAAACTACTGACCCTGCTGATGTCTGGCCCAAATAAAATCAAATTATCGACATCACGTGAAACACCACCAGAGTGTAAGAAATAGGGGCAAGCATTTGCAGCACTGACTCGGTGTTGAGAGATGCAGGATCAAGCCCACAGGTCAAACCAAGCAAAGGAGACAGCAGAGTTTAGCCCCTCAGGTCACAGAAGGTGCCCCACACATTCAGCTCCAGGGAGGTCTCTTCTGCTATTCAAGCAGAAGAGCTGGAAAAATCTTTTCAAGTTTTTCAAGACCAACTAAATTCCCATTACTGTTTCTGCTTCAGTGAAAAAGCAAACGCAATCTCCATCCTGGACCTCTTCAGCAAAGCATGGCCATCACGCTCTTGCCCCCAGGTCCTTAGAAGTCAGCAGGAGCCTTCACCTGCCTAAGGACAGGACCACATTGGGCTGATGAAGACCATCAAGGTCAGATTGCTCACCATGGAGACTCTTGGGGTGATCTGCTGTAAAAATGCAGACGATGACTTCTTGCCTCCTCCAAACAAACTCTACAATTGCCAGCGAGCCCTGCTGCTTTTAATTTGGCTGAACCGGCTTTCTAAACTTTGGCCATGGCCATCTTGTCTTGACAGCAAGACCCTTTCCTGCATCTGAAGCTGCCTGGCTCTTTTGCTCCTGTCTTCTCCTCCAGCAGAAGGAGGGGGGACGGTTCAGCAGAAGGCAGCTGCTGTTTGGCCGATGTGAGCTGGTTCCCGGGGAGGGGAGCGACGTGGAGCTCGCCTGAGCTCCCCGCACAGAGCTGGCGGAGGAATGTGGTCGAAAGCCAAAGAGTTGTCAGGTTCTCTCCCGCTGTAGATTTGCCAGGAGGTCCATAAAAATGTCATTGTCTCTCAGCTGCTGGTGATTATATTCCCCTTTACTATGGCTGCTGGTAATACGTATGTATGTATGTGTATAAGGGGGAATATCATTTCTGTGCAGTGCTGGCCTCCCCCTGGCCTTTTTCAAACAATAATAGACTAAATATAAAGAGACAGAAGCCGTTACTTGGCTCTTTAACCAGTGCCAAGGAAAATGAATAATTAAGAGTGTATTACTTGCAATGAATTTATACTGATGCTTTTAAGTTAGGACTCACTAAGATCCTTTTAAAATACATCATTCCCCCTTCATCTTTCATACAGAGTTCATATTCCAACCTAATACTTTATAGCAGCTACTGTTTAGATCTGGGTTAAGAGAAAGGCAGGCTTTAGGTTTCCATTACACTCCAGAAAAGGGCTTGGGCACAAAGGAACGAGGCAGTTAATCCGTTTTGTCTGTATTTTACCTGCCTGTGACTTCACCTCTCATCAACCAGAAGAGATCACTTTGGGATCTTCAGTACAAGTTGCCAGAAATGTGGTCCCAAAGAGGGAAAGCACAGAAGCCCTCACTACCAAAGCTCGCTTACATTGACGCTGGTTCCAAATACAAAGGTGCTGGGGAGCGGCTGGTCCCAGAGACTATAAGCTCAAGCGATGTCGTGTTTTTTTCCTTTTTTTGGGAGCATCTCAGTATGAATTCAGCAGATACCCAATTCAGTGAGTTTTTTTTTAAAGAATGGGTACATCACTCTCCTTTTCTGACACCCGGTCAAGGTTAGTACTGGCAGCAAACCTGCCAGGGAGCAGCCTGGCCACAGAGGGAGACTGTCCCTGTGCCTTTTCTGCTGTAAGACCAAGATTGCGGCACGCCAGTCTAGCAGCCTGGAAAAGGGTTTAATGGCTGGGGAACCCCAGAGGACCTTGTTTAGTGGAGGGTTGCAGTCTTTGGGGCCACCCATTTGGAACCAACACAGAATTGATTTCTCAAGGGGAGAAACTGGTACTATGTATTAAGGAAAAAAAATAACACCCTCTGCCACCTTCCACTAATTGCATGGCCAGACGAGGATTTGGTAGGCAGCTGTCCGGTGTGGGAAGCTTTGTGATGTGAAACAGAGATGACAGCAAAGGACCAACAGTGAGAGGTTTAGGATGCTCTATTTACTGAGCTTATTCAAGAAAAGATGGGAGAAATGACTTGTTCACAGAACCTGCAGAGAAAGCTCTGAAACCAAGAGGCAAAGATGCAGCAAGGTTTAGTGTCTTCAACCAAAAGTTAAACAAAACTGTCCAGAAATAAATGCAAATTCAGAAATCTTGGCTGTCTCTACATATGTGTTCAGTCCCGCATGAGCACCTTAACACAGAAATAATTTGTGGCAATCTTGGACCTGAATTATACAGAAGGTCAGACTGCGTCATCCCTGGGGTCTATTCTGGCCTTGCATGGTGGGTTTTTGCAAAAGGCACCCGATTTTGTTTATTCCAAAGGTAAGAACCCAGGTGTAAGGTCTCCGATCAGTGACAAAAACACAAGGCAAATGTGTAGAAGTTTGTGGCAATATAAAGCCATGGCCTACACTCCGTTCAATTGACTAGTCGGCATTAATGATACACCAGGAAGAATACCTGCCCACGGTTGAAACGAAGTGACTTTCAGCTGGCTGCACACCTTCTGAAACTCACTTGTTTGCCCAGGCCGTTGAAGGTATGGAAAAAGACTGTAGGGAGTGCAAAAAAGGACAGAAAAGTCTCTTTCTCACTGTCAGTTCAGCAGCAGCCCCTTGTGATGGGTGCACCGCGGTGCAGTTCTAAACGTGTAACTGCCATTAATTACGACTCCTTTGTGGTATTTCTCTGGGTAACTCCCTTGCAATGCTCTGAGAAGGTACATGTAAATAGCCATCCTTAGAGGAAGCCACAGAAAGCTGTAAAGTTACGGTGGGTTTGTACTGACAGTCCGCAAGATCTGAGATAATACGTTTTCACGGATCCAAAAATCTTTCCAAAGTTTTCCCTTTGAAGTCTACCACGAGGCTAATGAAGAGACCACTCTGCTACTGAGATTTGTCCTTTCAAATGTGTGGTGACTTAGCTTACATAAATGGTAGCGAAAACACAAATTACAGCAGCCCTCCCAGAACAGCAATAAAATTGTTCCAAATTACATTTGTTTTCATTTGAAGAAACATTTGTGGAGCATGGTAGGTGACCACCGGAGATCTCCCACTCACAGCTGCTTTTTGGCAGCTCCATCACAGCAGCCAGTTAGTCTGTACATTTAGAGGATCTCCGAGTCCAGCAGGTCTCATGAATCAAAGGCTTCTCATGAATCAGTCTCTTGCTGGAAAACACGAGTTCATTAAGCCCCCAAATGTTTCGTCTAAAACATCTCCCCTTTGAAAAAGCTCTCGCTGAGGTTTCTTTCCTTCCATTCAGCTCCATCTTTCTTTCATCTCCACTCACCCCCGGGAAGTGCTTGAACCGGAGCGATGCTTCCCGGGCTATTGAGTGGGTAGGTCTAACCTAAATCATTATTATTTTTTGCCATCATCCCAAGGAGGACCTGTCATGCAAGAGACTGGACAAACAGGGGTGTCCCCCTCATGTGGGATACTGGTAGGAGCCGGGGACTGAGGGACACATCTGGGTTTGATACTACCTTAGTGCTGTTTAAAAACGTTGGTCCCCCTGCGACTTGGTTTTCCCTGATGAAAATAAAGTTGAAAACAGGAAAAACTTCAGCCAAATTCTTCTGCAGCCTAAACTGCACTGAAGATCTTTGCTTTGCAGGTCCCACAAACATCTGAGGTATTGTCTGTGCCCAGGAGGGATGTGGAGACTGGCTCTGCCTCCCACGAAAGTGGTGCTTAGCAAGAAGAATTAACCCTTTCCTCGTCCTTGAGACAGGCAATCTTGGGGATCTTGACCTTCCCCCAGCATCAGCAGATTAGCCGGGTAACTCAGGGAAAGCAAACCCTTTGCTGCTCGAAGAGCCCAAATCTACCAAGGGGAAAGCACACCCAGCGTGTAAACGCCACACTGCAACGTTTGCAATTTTTTTTTTATTTATTTATTATTTTTTCCCCCCAAAGCAACTTCACAATAAATAAGATCTTAAACCGAAATTACTCCTTAGAGAAAGGAACTTCCATGGGACGAGTTCGGCACACAGGAGCAGTATTTGCAGGCACTCGATGGCTCTCCCAGAGGCGTTAACTGCAGGACCAGTACCCAGGCAATTTTAAATTTCTGCTTGAATATTCCTACAAGTGCCACTCCTGAGTTGATTTAACACCATGGCTGTGGTGTCTAATAGCTCTCCAGTGATTAATAACAGCCATTTGTTCAAAGCTAACAGCCCCAGTGTGACAGTAACAGATAAATTAGCAACATTAAAAATATGCTAAAGAAAACATTTATGTACTGGTTCAGTGTAGTATGTGATAGTAATACACATCAGTTGTGCCAATAACAAGCTATTAATGATGAGTGCTATATGTTTAAGCAATTTTGGCCCAGTTCTCCTGTAATTGTTCTGACATTGTTCATATTTAGCTGGATGAGATGGGCCAGTTCTTATGGACATTAATGGTTTTTATGTGCTCAGGCATGAATATTGCAAGCAGATGGTGGGAGGAGCAAGAAGAAGGTATGGCATTGTATCCCTATCAGTTCCATTTGTCACGGAGGAGCCAATGTGCCAAGCAATATTTGGGCATAAATTACAAGGCTGTTTACCAAATTACATCCCCAGCATTAGATGTCACGCACAACATTTTAACAATTAAACTTCTTCTGTTCAACGGATCCCAAGATGCTACACTTGCCTATCAGAAATCACTGCAACACACTGCTGTCCCCAGGGATGACCAGCAGCGGCTGAGGGGACCCAAGCCCGCACCCTGCATTGCAGCCCTACTCCCAGTCATATTCCAGCCCAGAGAAAAGCTATTTAACCTAAATTTTGATGGAAACCTGAAGCTGGCCTGAGCCATGTCCTCAGGCACGCTGAGAAGAGCCATCTCACACATCTCCACTTGATCATCTGGAGCCTGAGGAAGTAATCCCAAGGCATCACAGCACCCATCAAATAAAGAAACTGCCAACCCAGCTGGGTGCACCCTTGCATTTTGCTCTTATTATCTGTTCATGAATCTAAAGGAAAACGTCAGACTACCATGTTTTGTTCAGCTGTTGAGGCAAGAAAGGAAGGTCCTTTTGTTGAAATTACACACTCCAGTACCAAGCCCCTGTGGAAATTTGTGTACTATTAGGATGCATTGGCTTTTATTTCTTTTGTTTCTGCCAGTGATATTCAGGTGCATGCCATAAACAGCACAGTCTACGGTTTTCCCTGTACATGTAAATCACAGCATGCAATAGATGCTGCCAGTTGCCTCGGTTTTGGTGCAAACAAAAATGAGTGCTGTTTGGATGGCAATATTCCTGAGCAAATCTTGCAAGGCAAGCATAAAATCTGAAATTTAGGACTAAGCAGTAGAAAGCCTTGAAAGCAGCCCAAACCTTGTTCTCAAATCTGTACATACAGGCTCCAACCATGCGAGCAATGACGGCTCGTGTAGTCCGAGCGCAAAATCCACCTGTAACGTGCAATTCTGCATGGCCTCTCAGGAGAGGTGTCTCCAAACGGCCCCAAGTACGGGACGGTGCCGTCAGCACACACACACGCCTGCGGAAGTCGAACGTGGAGGCTGTGCTGACAGATACATGATCTCATTGCTTCAAGCAAGTTGTTATACGGAGTTCAGCCTCCACTCGACAGGCCCATTGCAACTGAGATGTTCAGGAACTATTTATCTCTCTTGTCAAAAAGTAATGGACCAGTGTGATTATGCTTGTCTAGTTTCATCTAAACACTGCTTCCAAGTTATGTCTTGCTTTTAGGTGTTTGTTTAAACACTCCCATTTTCCATTTTGAAATTTTTCTGGAAAAAAAGCCAAACTATTTTCAACCATAAGCTTCGCATTTAGCTGATAATTAATTCCTTATTTAAAACAAAACAAAAAATTAGTGAAAAGTCTCCAACCACCTTCTACCTGGGATGTTCTCCTCCTTGGGTGTCTGGTGGCTTTCACAAGGGAAGGATTTGGCTTGGGAGGAGCACAGCCTGCAGCCCATCCTCATCACCACTGTCGAACAGAGCCACCTGCTCCCCGCACACCCACCGCGAGCCTCACCAACCCAGCCAGGAGTGAGCTCATGGGACAACGATCCCCTTTCCAGGATGACCTCACGGCTTAACAGCTCCTTGGCTCCAGCATGTGGGAAAATGTGAGCGTTTCCCCCTGCTCCTGATTTTTAAAGTCACAGTTCTCAGTCTTCCTCAGGAGCCAAAACCACCCCTGATGACTACCAAGGAAGTAGCATGGTCTGGTGAACACAGAGACAAAGACCTTCAGTTGGGTTTGCTGTAATTTAAAGCAAGTAGCTTCCCAACCCAAACTCAGCTGGTCACAATAGAATCTTCTCCACAAAGACTTTGCAGCCCTGCCCTGCATAATGCCTCAATACTGCTATTTACAGATGCAGCTGGTTATCATTGCCTGTTCCACGGCTGTTTCTGCAGAGACGTGGAGATGTCACCTGAAACTCGCTCTTGAGTTACACAATATAAAATCTGGGACCTGCTGCCCCATAAACACCAGCCTGCAGCCCTGGAGCAGCAGAGGAATATCAATGAGTCACCTCAGGGTCAATACTTGCATCCTTTTTATAGGCTCTCTCACACAAGCAGGAGAATCGTATTTGAGAAGATCTGATTTGAGGCAGAAAAAAGCAAGGAAATATATTTACCCAAGGTGAAAGCCTGGAAACAATAGACCAAACAATGGCTGAGTAAATGAACACTTACAAATTACTGTGCTATACAGTATTAGTCTTGAAAACACGGTTGGACAATTTTTCTTCTCAATTACACGACTCCAAGTCTTCTCGAAACCAGTGGTTCTGCAGCTTTGTTTTCCATCTAGGGTTTCTGCCCAGACACAATCCAGCATGTCGAGACTTTGCAGTGTGCCAGTAGTCTGCCATCTACCCAGCAAAGGCTCTGCAATTCCCCACCCCTCCCAGCGCCGAAAGGGGATGCCCTGTGATTCAGCATCTCTGTTTGCCGTCATGCAAAGTTGCCTTCTGCTCCCCTATTTCACCCCACCCCAGGCTGTTTGCACGCCGTAGAAAAGTGTCGAGCTTTTTTTGCTTGAAAGATACCTCCTTGGCAATGCATCCCTGCAAGTCCTGAGCTGCAGGCAGCTTTCTGACACATCTCACAAAATGCCTTTTACGGATTAATGTGGGGCACACATTACGTGTTGGCTGAGGTCGCTTGTTTGTTGTGGCAGATTTGTGGGAAGGGCAGCTGTGATCAAAAGGATTTGGAGGGGGTATAGCAGCAGTCACAGAACCTTCCCCAGATTTAATGGACACGAGGAACTGCATTGAAACCTGGCAGTTTGGTTTTGCTTTGAAGGCATGAGTTATGGCTTGTTCCCAAACAAGCAGGGGCAGATGTATCTCTAGATGCAGATGGTGCCAGAACTCAACCCTAAATAACTCATTCCTGTTGCTGACCACGGCTTTAGCTGACCAACGTTGGGAAGGGAAGGGCCAGCAGTCCCTGGAGGCCACTACTGTGCAAGCGAGACAGGCATGGACTCGGATGGCAGATGTCTACCTGGCTCTCACAGGCCTGGTCCTGCTATGCCTTTATTTTGTCTCTGCTATCAACCCAGCCAGAAGCTGTGGCCAGCCGTGCTGCTGCTCAGAAGAGAATTCCAGATTTCATTCATTCAAGCCAAATCTCAACCTGGCTAAGAAAACACGGAACAATGCAGATCGGGCCTATCAATCACTTGGATTGGCTTTCACATTTCTTGCAGGCAGCAAAAGCCTTAATAAATTTCAACTGCTGGAGATTTCCGACATTGTTGGAGAAGCTTTCCAGGTTGGTGGTGGAGCAGAAGTTAACCAGAACCCAGTGCATCTGCTGGAGCCCCAAGGCTGAGGAATGGAGAGGACCACAGGGAACTGAGCCGCAGCCAAGTGTGCATAAACCACCCAGAGACTCGTGGTGTGCAGGAAGGGAGAGGAAAGTGAATAGCTAAAAAGGCTGGAAAAAGCAGCCCAGGGAATTCCATGGTGGCATTGGAGGACAATAAAACCCAGAATGTGCTGTTCAGATTCAAGTTAACCCTTCATTGCAAAGGAGATGGAGTCAAACTCCTCCTGCCTTCAAGAGGAGTCTGTCCTTTAAGCCTGAGCGTGTGAACAGTGAATTTAAGCCCCTGTGAATAGCAAATTTCAGTCACCCTGGAAGCGGCTCACTGGACCCAAGCACAAACTCCAAGCACACATCTCTGCACCTGGCCAGAACAGATCTTATACCAAGGCAGCTCAAGCTGAAGCACGTTGACTACAAAACAAGGGAGACCTAAGGTACACTTGTAGAGTTGCCAAATCTTGAAAGCACGCATGGGCAAGAGCTGTGCCCAGAAAACCAGGGCTGGAGGAGCTTCTGCTGAAGCAACCCCTTGCCACCCCTAGCAGCCCCGTCTCTCTCTTCTTGGTTCACAGGCAGGCGTTGTAACCCGCCTGATCAGCAAGTGCCCAGATATTTCCTGTAGCATTATTAGACAGGAAATCTGCCTATATTAGTGGTGCAAGCTCATGTTGCAGACCTTTGCCCTGACGGTGTGAACATTGCACGTTCCCTCTTTCCCTGTCACTAGCTCTGCTCCGTATGTGAGTCCGTGCAAGATGCTTATTCTTTTCTGGCTTGTTTCAGACCAAGACTCATTTGCAAGAGCCCAACTGTCATCACATTTATTTTTCTTCCTCGTGCTTTTCTTGGCCTGGCGTGCTGGGCAGTGATGGTATGTGGACCCATGGGACCCCAGATGTGCTATGAAATGACGCAGAAGCATCAATATTTTCACTTTGAACGGATGGGGTTTTCTGCTGATCGCCAGCTCGTTGCAGTCAAGGTTGTTTAAGGGCTTGGGCAAGAAGAAAAGCACTGATGGAAACAAAGGAGGGAAGAAATGCTTGAATGCAATGGTCTGGGGGAGATGGCTTGGTTTTAACAGGGCTGATTACGATGCAGGAACGGAGTTGCTGAAAACCGGCTCCCCTGACTTCACTGCTGATAAATCTCTGCACTTCACTATGAAAGACTCAGGCAGAAAATCTGACAGAGGCACGTTCCTTATAGCTTTATTTCAAAGGCGTTTTTTCTACAAAGTGTACTCTGAAGACTCTGAGAACACGGGGCCTGATCCTGCCAAAACAGATCCCCGTGCCGAGCTGCTGGCCTGTGACTGCTCCCACGGTGGATGCGGATGGGTGTTTTGTGGCACAGAGCCAGAGGCAGTCTATTAAAGTGAAAAGGAGAGAAGGGCGGGAGGCTCGGGGGCAGATTTGGAGCTCAGGTAGCCCAGTGGTGCGAAGACTGATGGCAGCAGCAATTGCTCAAACTTTGTAAAGAAGATAAAATCATTCCCTCTCACGGTATTGATGGATTGACCGGAATAAAAGCAGAGTAAGCAAGTCCTGAAAAACCCTCAGGGTTCCAGTCACGCTAACCACCTTGTCTATGAGGAGACCAGCTTGGTTCAGCTAAGGTAAGGCGCAACCATGCTAGGTCCTGTGCTGACACACCGAGGCCCATCCTGCCCCAGCTGGTTTATGCCATCGGGACAGAAACAAGGTGGGAGAGGAGCAAACGTACCCTCCCAGGTGACGCAAATTCTTTCCCATGCCTCAGTTTCCCATTTAGGAAATGATGATAGCAATACCCACCAATTTTTAGCAGATACCAAAAAGTACTACGACATATTTGTGTGTTTTTATCAGTAGTGCAATATTGGCATATGCTGCTTCAAACTGCAGGAAAAAACCTATGCTATAATTAATTAAAGCAAAACCTTGTGATCACATATAGCTTTGATACAGCAATATAAGATACAGGCATTCTCTCTTGAAAGAGGGATTGATGTTCATGTAACACAGCCCTGCTGATCTTCCAAGAGCTCTCTACTATGCAGGGGACCTTAGAGTGAGCCCTGTGATGCTTTCCATCTCCAGCACTCCCCAAATTTTAAACCAAGCACCCTTGGTGTGATTTCTTTTGATTTACTTATTATAGAAGTCTCTTTCAAAACCTCTGATCATCTGGTTTTCGTACACTGTGTGACACTGGGGAAGAGAAATTGGGGCTGCGCAGCCTACTTCTAGTGCAGTTCCAGGACACGTTAACAGCAAAGGTGGGAAAGCATTCCTAAGTAGTAATAATCATTCAATAAGAAGGAGAAAAATGCAAGCAAGAAAATGGAGAAACAGAAGTCTATCAAAAATATCATTAATAAAGGAGAACAAATACACTGAACAGACTCTTTCAAATTCATGGAAAACCACAGACACTGCGGGGCACTTTGCCTGCTCGCAATAAATGGAAGGTGTCATGAATTGCTACATGCCATCCAGGGGAGCAGAGCAGCATGAAACCACTGGAGTACACTGAAAGAAGGCTTATGCCCAGAGCCAGGTGCTTTTGACAAATGTTTATAATTCTTCATTCATCGTTAAACTTTGCCATTTCTCCCTGCGCTGGCAGACTTGGACTTCTATGGGAATGGACCAAACTTCACCCACTTCACAGATGGTCTCTGAAAGAAACTTCCCCTTCCCAATCAGGGGTGTAAAAAAAATAATATTCAAATAAGAAATAAATACAACGTTCTTGTTGAGAACAAAAAGGTGTTTTCAGCTCCTGCCCGTAGATGGGAGACCGGGGACCGGCAGTCCTGTGAACAGCAGAGTGAATGTACTCTGTTTTCCTACGGATGCTTGTCTCCCTCTTGACTGATTTTGTAACTGAATTAGGCTAAGATTTCTGTCATCTCTGCCCATGCCTATAAAATTCCTCTCTTGTTCCTTTTACAACTCCGCTCGCGGGAGAGGTTGGCTGTGACATGTCAGCTGCTGTGCTCGGCTGCGGGAATCGGGCCAAAGCGATTAGAGCAAACTTGAGGTTGTCCAAACCTCATCGGGGTTTGGGGTTTTTCCCCCCTCGGCAGCCAGTTTCCCACAGAAGTACACAAATTCATTATTTAGGTATTTACCTTCCCGCTAAATTCAGTTGAAATCAGGCAGTGGGGTTGAGTGTGAGAAGGGGCGTGAGGATGGACAGAAACACGTGTCTCTAGACCAACAGCCTGTCTGGACACCCTTTCCCCAGACAAACTGAAAACATGTTTTTCTCCTGATACAGGGAGAAATTTTTGCAGAAATGTCTCCAGTCTCACAAACAAAACTGGCAGCTGTAAGCACCCCTCCTGGAGCTGCAAGGGGCGCTCCCTTGGTTCCCAATGTCATCAACAGCTTCAAGCATTGTGGTAAAATGCTCTTTATCTGCAAACAGCATTTCACAGAGCAGAAACAGTTTCCAAGACCTTATTTTTTCCCAAAATGATAAGAATATAATGTGCACAGCAGAGAAGACACCTTGTGCACCCGGGGCCCATCCTGCCCTGTATGGGGTGTCCAGCAGTGCCCAATACCCACAGCTAGGGAAGGTTTATAGGAAGCAAGCCAAGAATACAGCCCTGCCTCTCCTGGACAGCCCGGGGCTCCCAGTTGTCACCAGGATGGGAATTTGCTGAACTGGAGGCTGTCTCTGAACCTCAGCCCCTGCGTAGGAAGAATCTTAGAAACTGTGTTGCTGCCCTTGCTACAGAAGGAGGCAAAGAGCCCTTATTGCGCTTGCCAGTGTGACCAGGGAGATGGGGATGTGAAAGACCCTTCCCAAAGCCAGATTGGATGTCTGGTTTCAGCAAGCATCCAGACAATGTTCCCAACCACGCTGCTTACCCACAGTAACTCACAATATGAGATCTTTGTTGGCAACATATTTTATTCTCTGCAACATCATTTTGCTTAACTCTAGCTTAATCTTCTTGACCAAAGAAATGGCAGTGGGTAAAGCAAAGCTTTCCCTTTGAACTAGTGGCTCGTGTCTGGCTTACCAAAAATATATATTGAAATCCAGTAATATTCACCATAAAACTGCAGGGAAGGAAGTGGGAAAGAACTTGGGGATATTGTTCCTCAAGAAATTTAAACCAAAGGTTCATGTCACTTCCATGAGAATAAAAGAAACCATTGACCATTTGATGGCTCCCCTTTATAATTAATTCAGAATTAGGCTTTGAATATTCATTTGTTATTTCTGCTCCCCACATTTCGCTTGCTTGAATGGAAATGCATAGAGAGGACTTCTGTGTTGGTTTGCAGACCCTTCACAAAGTACCTTCTAAAATCCAATGACCAGGAGGTAGCCAGGGAGCTCCAGACTGAACCAGTCTTTTCTCCCTTGTCCCAGCCCAGGATTGACTTAGTAAAACCTGTTCCTGGCAAAAAAAAATTAAATAAAAAAAAAATCCCCCCATGATGGTTGCTAGCGGGTGCATGCAACTTTTTGTTTCCCAGCTGTTCATCCAAACAGCCCTTTCCATAGTCTCAGGCTGGAACATGTCCTGAGCAGCCAGTTTCTTTTTTGTGTGGCAAGAAGAAACATCATTTTTTAAATCATGCAAATGAGGAACAAGATCTGTGTACAGAATAAACAGACAACCTATTTTTCACCTATAATTGTTTCTTTGCCACATTAATAAAAATATGGTGTGTATTATGGTTAATGAATATGCAAATGAGAGATGATTAATAACTCATTTGGAGAAATGGGAAGATTCATCTACCTTCTGTAATTCCTCTGTGCTTCCCATCCTCTGTTCAATGTCCTTCCAGCTCCCGTCTCCTAATGCCTGAACCAGGTCCCTTTGACACAACAAATTCATAGAACCAATATTGCCCATATTAAACTCAAGACCATGCCCAAAGCATTTGTTTTTCATCTCTTCGAGGGCATCTGTCCCCTGCTTGGTGTAATTCTTCAGTCACCCAAAATAACTCGGGCTAAACAGCATGGCCTGGACACAAAGGTTCGGGATCTGCGCCCCAGCTGGATAAATAAACCCCCTTGCCAAGGTGTGCTCCTGCAGGGAACCACAGGGTGTGAGCATGGGCTGGGCCAAGGCTTTTCACTGAAAAAGATCCTTTGATAGGTGCCTTTTTCTACCCTTTATGAGAGACGTGTCTATGGGCAATACCCTTTTGTTGACAATATTATGGGATTTTGGTTTTAATCTGGAAGGTTTTTTTAGAAAATGTCTGATGGTGAAATATTTCCCTCTCTCCCTCCCCATTTTTGCACAAAGTACCTCCTGTCCGTGCTGCCTGTTCTGCATGGACCCTTTTCAGCCTTGTTCCCTCCTCTTTGGCACTGCAACCGCAATATGGACCCCACCAAAACCCTCAGCCTTTGCCCTGAAATGACGCATTTCCTGGGAGCTGGGGGTGAAATCTGTCTGAGCCCCTGGCAAGTGGATTGCTTCCCTGGAGCACCAGGTTGCATTTATTGGGCAGCTGAAAGCCCAAAGGGGTGTCTTGCCTGGAGGACCCCACTCCTGCTCACGATCATCTCTCATGTGAGGCTCCTTGGGCTGGAATCCATTCACAGAGGGTCTCCCACACCCTCCCAGCATCACTTCTTTACCTTTTCTTCCGTAGAGGAGTCAAAGTCCATTTGTCTGCTACTACAAGAACCAACAAGGCCACTTGGCACGGAAATCAGGCTCCCGAGTCTGCAGGAGGCGTCTCTCATCAGGTTGTGATCAGGAACGCAGCACGGCCGTGTCCACTCCCAGACACCTTCAAGCCGGTGAGGCTGTGCAGGAGGAGGCCCCTGGAGTCTGCACAATGGAAAGAATGAAAACCACTTTTCAGGAGAAACTCTGTGGATTTTTTAAAAGCCAAATGCTTCTTTTCTTTCTACTTCTGGAATTTCCCTTGCTTTCCAGGCTACATTTTAAAGGAAAAGTAGAGTGATCAGGAAAAGTGCTGCTTGCTGCTCAGAAGAGCACTTGCAACTTGTGACCTTGAACGATGATGCGCAGGGCATCTGCCAGGACTGCAACAGCCCACCTATTGCAAAAAAGGTCCCTTCTCTCTGCAGTTAAGCAGAGCTGTTATGAAAAGCCAATTAGTCCTCCTTGCCCCCTGAATTACTGAGACTACATCTGAACTGTAAATTAGCCCCCAGGTTTTACCAGCCTACAAAATTCAGGGTCAGCACATGCTGGGACCATTGCAGCACAGCCAGGGCTGGACTCCGGAGCCATCAGAGCGAGCAGGAATCTCACCAACCGGCACCTCCTCCACAGCACAGGGCTGCTAGAACCAACCAAAGCTATTTTTTGGGCCACGACATTGAGCTGGGATGCAGCAGAAGTGGGCACAGGACTGTTTGCAAAGTCCTTTAGTGATGCCCAAGGTCTGCACAGAGAAGCCGAACCCCTCTGAGCACCGGCGCATGCTGTGAGTTTGCCATGCTCAGGTGGTCTCATGCACCGATGCCTGGACCACAGTGCCATATGCAGGATGGAGAAAACAGCCCCTCTGGACTGCGGCAGAACTTCCTGCTCCAGCATTCCTCTTTATTCAGTATTTGCATCATTTAGCAGCGGGTACCAGTCACCCCATTAACATACGCTTTTTTGTCGGAATAAAATACCCACAGCAAAACCCCCCCTCAGCTGCTTGGTACAAACTACTCAAGTGCAGGTGCTGAGGTCAAAGGAATTTTTCTTTGGTTTTACTACAGTTTGGTGGGTTAAACTGGGCTGAAACCAGTGCTTGGCAGTGATTGATTTTTTTTTTTTTTTTGCACAATTACTGACTGACTCCGCGGAGTGCTAAGAAGCAACTGAGCTGGTCGAGGGTCTTGCATTTCCACCCAGCTCCTCAGGACACACAGACTCCGGCTGCGCCACATTTCCGAGGATCTCAGACCAATTCCTTTGAACGCTCTTTACGCACCCTGTGAGCTCAACTGTAAGGACTCACGCACCCTCTTGTGGCAGCAGTTTAACCTTCAAAGAGTCCAGGCTCTGCCTTCGGACAGGCTTCGGTGTCTCCTTGATCCTGCACCAGTGTGGGACAGACACGCTCCATCTGTCCTACCCACCCTCCCCAGTGTCCCCACAGCCCCGAGACCCTTTGCAACGTCAGGAACGGCTTCCTGCGGCCACTGGGAATAGCCCCTTTGGGCTGCACGGTCCTTTGGGGGACTTGCTGAACGGGGCGTACGTTACCTGAAGGGCTGGGAGCGCTCCATTTCTGCAGACTTCAGGGTTTGATTCTGGATCAGTCTGCGGAGTCATTTTGGAAATAAACCTTACAGCATGTATCCACGTCTACCCCTTTCCTCCTAATCCCAGGCAGTTGTTCCTCCCTGCAGAGCCTTCAGCCCTTTCCCAGCCATCTCCCACTTTTCCTGTATCCAACATTGGGCTTATCACAGCACAAAACAAAAAAAAAAAAAAAAAAAAAAAAAAAAAAAAAAAAAAGAAGTGTTTCCTTCAGCTTCCAGAATCAGGTCACTCCTCAAACCTCAGCTTTCCAGAAACACACAAAATTCGTTTTTAGCCCTCCTAGTTATTAGAAAACACAACCCAGAAGGCAGCTCCCAAGTGTTGCTTGGATAACTGCCGTCTGCCCGAGCAGAGGTGATGGAACCAGCCCTCCCTGCAGCTCCTGGGCTTGCTACAGCATCCTCATCTTGGGGACAGCAGGACGTGCCCAAGGTCACAGGGGGAGAGAAGAGGGAAGATGCAAAACATCAGCTTCGAAGCCCTCCAGGGTTAATAAATTAATATATGTAAATAATAAATAAATCCCCACAGGGCGCTGGTTCCTCTGTCCCACTGCCCCTTTTACACATTCCCCTTTTGCCCCAGTGACAGCAGGAGCAGGGACTGTCACCCCACTGTTTCATGCGGGTTTCTGCCCACCAGCCATCAAAAGGTCTCAAACAATCGTGGGAGACAAAAAGCGCAAATAGATGCGATGGGAAGGTTTCTCCTGAAACTTGATTTAGGGTTCTCAGGGACACACGCAGATACGGGCCCACATCAGGGCTTATTTACAGCTTGTGCGGGACAGCCCTTCCCACCCAGCTCCATCCATAATGCATGAGGCTTCAGAAGCCCACAAGATGCCCAGAAGAAATCGGCTGCTGCAAACCCCTGCTCCTGTGCCGGGGGCGAAGGAAGCAAACGATCCAAGCATGGGAAGGAAACAGGTCTTTTGTCCATCCCATTTCAAGGGGGATTCCCTTGGAGGGGGAAAAAAAAAAAAAAAAAAGGATTTCTGAACTGCAGGCTGGTTCAGCGCTGTGCCACGCTTACTTGTCCACGTGTGCTTTCCCCCACGAGCCGTGCTCCTGTGCGCTCAGCTTCAGCGTGCTGCACCGTATGGGCAGATATTTTTAATTGGAGCAAGCAGGCGCAGGTTCTCCCTCGTGTGATTGCTTGCACCCTGCGGAGCTGAGCAACCTGCAGCGTCGCGGATTGAACCCAGGAATTGCCTGATTTCCTGGGTGAGCCTGGGCAGAAAGAAACTCAGGGGCAGAGCTGGCTACGCGCTCGCCATCAAAATGGAAACATGGCCAGAGACATGTCACCGGAAATTAAAATTTTTGCAGGAAAAAAAGAAAAACTATCATTAATCGTTCGTTCCAATTTTTCATTAAAAGCAAGAATTTTCCTTAAAATAAACGTTGGTTACAGAAAAGCAGCTGTTTGTTTTGTTTTCTGTAACCAAAACCAGAAGATTGGTCCTGAAAAAGTTTTTGAAAGCCAGCTGCTTTGGTCAGTAAAGCAAAAAAAACAAAAGGAAGCTGTTGCAATGACCAAAATAAATGTTTTTCTCTGAACTTCCAAGAATACAAAGAACAGGCATGATTCAGCTGACTGTAGTCACTCTTCAGTTCACTTGACACTGCTGCGGGCGATGGGTATTTGCTGCCTGCAGCATCACAGCCCTTTCCTGCTCTGGCTGTGCCGTGCTTTCACCAGGACGGGGTAACTGCTCTCCGTTAGCAAAAAAATTCCTGTGCCCAGGCTCTCAAGGACCAAACCCAGATGGGGACAGTGATTGTCTTATGCAGGTATTAGACCTGAAGCCCTTCCAGGCAGCTCCCCAGCGCTGTGTGCATGGAGAGCGGGTGCAGAAGGGACCCGTGGAGCCTCAAGTCTGGAGCACAAGTCTTGTGAGGAGCGGCTGAGGGAGCTGGGGCTGTTCAACCTGGAGAAAAGGAGGCTGAGGGGAGACCTTCTCGCTCTCCACAGCTGCCCGAGAGGAGGTGGTAGCAAGGTGTGTGTGTGGGGAGGGGGTCGGTTTCTTCTCCCAAGCAACAGGACAAGAGGAAATGTCCTCAAGTTGTGCCAGGGGAGGCTTAGATTGGATATTAGGAAAAATTTCTTCACCAAAAGGGTTGTCAAGCATTGGAACAGGCTTCCCAGGGAAGCGGTGGAGTTGCGATCGCTGGAGGTATTTAAAAGTCAAGTAGACGTGGTGCTGAGGGACACAGTTTAGTGGTGTGTTTGGTCGCGTTAAGTTGATGGTTGGACTCGATGATCTTAAAGGTCGCTTCCAACCTGGGTGATCAGCCTGGGTGATTCTGTGATAAGTCCGGCTGTGGTCAGGCAGAGCCAGTAGTGACACACTGGGGAAGAAGCTGTGCAATAGCTGTTTGCTATCACCTTGCATTTTTTCCTGCTGCCTGGCCATGTTTCCATCTCCTCCACCTCAAACACAGCTCTGTCCTTCCAAGGCTGACGGAGTTAAGCAGATCACTCTGACAGACTTGTCTCTGGGTTACTTGGAGCATTTCAGCCACTAGGAAAAGAAAAAATAAAATAAATGAAGATGTTTCTCTGGATCTTAGGTTATTTATTGATTTTTCAATTTGGACAAACAAAGTGTCATTCAAAACCCAAACTCTTCCTCATTAATGCACCTTTGGTGAATCCAGTTCTACAGCAATCCATTAACACATAAATAATTAAAACAACATTTTAGAATAAAATGTTCTGTCCCTAAGAAGGCCGGTGATGTATGAATTACAGGGTATTAATTCATACCTAGTTTTCTTAATGGACCTCGACCTTCGGCCTCACGTCTCGCAACAATGAAGTGTGAATTAATCCACCATATTTCACGCGCTGTCAACTCATCCCATCTAAGTGGAGCGCAGCCCCCCGAAAGGTCACCTCAATCTGTGGGGAGAGCAGATGTGGATGGTGTCAGCTTTACTGCAGCCTTTGGAAAGGTTCAGGGTTGCACTGCATGGGGCACCCCAAGGCTCCAGTGGCAACAGGCAACGCCCTGGACCATCTCTCCTGCACAGCTCCAGCTTTATTTAACCCAACACCAGAGCATATTGGCTTGGGATCCTCTTGCAGGGGACTCCATCATACCTCTTATCGCTTAGCCAGGAGCTTGCCTGATGCTGTAGCCTGGCCTCTCTGAAGCCCTGCAGGATCCAGGCACGGGCTGCTCCCTCAGAGGTCTCCCACCCCAGCCCCACCGCCCAGGGCTTCACATCCTTCGAGGGACAGGGGAGCAGTAGTGACCCCTTTGTTCTGTGCACCATGAGCTGGGTCCATGGCCATCATGGGAGGAGCAGAGGTCCAGAGCTCAGACCTCCAGCCCCTAGGAAAGTCCACAATCTTGGAGGACGCTGTCCCCATGGTCCTCTCGGGGCAGCAGGTTCACGCAGCCCCCCCCACACCAGCATCATCCCTGTGGATGTCTCACACAGGGCCATGGCCCTCATCGGAGGGATGCTTCAAAGGAAAGGATGCAAATTCTATTACCCATCCTTCAAGGTTTCCTCTGTTAAAAATCAAATCTGGACTGGGAACGTGTCTGTGCTCCTGCACTTTGCGATGAGCTTTAATTAAGAGGTAAAATTATTAAAGCTGCAAGTTATTATAGCCTCAGGACCCTGGCCCAGTGATATGAAGCAGATGGTCCAGGGGCAAGCAAAAGCCCTTTAATAAAGAAGCGTTTGCAATTCATGAGCATTAATTATGTCCACTTCTCTCATTTTAAAATGTTATGCTTGTCAGCCCTGGTATTGTGTGGAAAGCAAGCATGATGAATTAGGCAAACCCCTTCTGGTTCAGGACATATTCTTTGTGTGACAAAAATTAAAAGTATTATCTCCCAGAAGATAGAGTGATTAGAATATTTAAACAGTTGGAGTTCCCCACCCTTTCTCCTCACCGCCTCGGCTTCCCCTTTCGGGTTTTGGAGGGCGCTGCTGGGATCTGGCCATCCCCAGGAGGCAGCAGGGGATGCACCACCCTGGTCCCTGGGATGCTGACCAAGGGCACCGGGGTGCTCCAAACAGCTGTTTAACGGGGAACTGGTGCCACCCTGGGCAAGTCATTTATCCTCTTGCTTCACCCCCTGCCCACCTCATTTATTATTTATAACAAGACTGTAGCCCATAAAACAAAGAACAAGGGAGAGCACCAATCTCACTGAATTCCCTGCTCTGCTGCAGTTTGCCATCGTCACCAACGTGCTTCCTCACCTGATTTCCACCAGTGTGAAGTGCCACACCGTGCTGCCTGCTTGCCAGATGCTCTGCCCTGCCACCAGGTCCCTGGCCGGAGCCACACCATTTTGATGGGACCATGTGCAGCTGGAGACAGCCCTGCCTGCCCAAGCAGCACCGGGGAAGCCAAGGGGACATCACCAAGTACAGCAGATGGGAAGCTGAGATCCCAGCCCACTCCTCCTAAATCCTCATCCACAGTCACAGTGCCCACCTGGGTGGTACAACAGCTCCAGGGCTAAAGGTGAAGCGCCTGGGGGCTGTTAGCAGAGGGGAGCAGGCAGGATCCAAACACGTGGACAATGCTGGGGCAGACCAGCTCTGCAGGAATTGCTGTCACTCTGCTTTTCGCTATGAGCATCACACCTTATGTTTTTGCTGGTCCAGGAGCAGGCCATGCTCTGACATCCCAGCAACAGCATCCGAGTCTCCAAATCCCACCACACCTGCACTGCCCGGGAGAGAAGGGCACAGATTTACACAGCACTGCCCTCAGGTCAGTCTCACTCCCTTTGGCTGCTAGCATGGCCTCCAGAAGTCGAGTAATCCTAGATTTTGGCCTCTGAGAAAGGGAGGAAATACTGATTCTGTGCTACTCTTGAGAAAAACAGCCACAGCTGTTTGAATTCAGGTACATGCATATATGACACCACTATTTGGGATGCAACAGATTGAGGAATCTTGCTGGGGTGAAGCTCTGGCTGAATGGCTGGACCTGTGCTAGGTGGGCTCTGGTCGCTCCTCACAGTTCCTGATGGACTGAGAGACTTGAATCTATTTGTCTTGGTGGTAAGAGGTAGGTTGAGACAGTTTGGGCTGGAAGAAACGGGCTGAGGAGGTCTGGGAAGCACAGGGAGCGCTTTGGAAAAAACCAAGTGGGATGCCTAGCCACCAACAGCACTGCCCATCCACGTGTGAAGCTTGAGAACATGGCATGAATACGTGGCCACTGTGGCACGTTGGGAAACCCTGCAAAACCACATGAAACCGCCAGTCTTTCTTATTCTTGTTCTTTGCTTTCTGCCCTCATCTCTTTTTCCTCTGATCACTTAAAGCATTCAGTAAGACCACTTACAACATGAGAGCAAATAATTCCACCTACCACCCCAAGCAGTAAGATTTTCTTTCATTGCTTTGATTCACAGCTAAAAACTCTCTCCTTGCATTTTGCTAGGTTCAAACTCAGGTTTTGCGTGCAGGGGAGGTCTCCGGCCATGCCTGATGTTACAAGGCTGGTGGGAAAGGGCAAGGGATATTAACTCGCACAGACTGCTCCCCAGCCCCCGAGGGCATCAGATAACCCAGTCTGACCTTACAGCGTGAAGCTGCCGGCCCTCCCCGAAATAGCATCACCCACTACACAGCCTCATTTAAAGATGACATCGTTTACATTCATAGAGATTTATTGGCTCTTCCTTTTGCCCTGAATTAAGCCCCTTTGTGGGATCATTTGAGTTTTCCAGGCATTAGTCAGAGAAGACTAGGACTGGAAGAAATCTTCTGTGCAAGTCTCCCGCAGAGCCACAGCAAGAGCTGAGCACCAGGCTTCGGGAGGGCGCGAATTCACTCTGCAAACGGACTGATTCCACATCCCCCCAAACAATCCCACATGCTTTACTGACCACTGAGCTGATCTGCGTGGAAGTGAATCCACAGCCTAGAGCTGGAAAGTTGATGTTTTAAAGTAAAATTGGTCCTGCCTGTGAATCCTTACACATAATAAGCAAAGCCAAACGCTTGGGTACAGCCTTATTCAGCCAGCCCACAGGAGGGTGCTATGGGTGCTTGTTCCGTGCAGTGATGGCTCAGTGCAATGGGTGGCTTCCACAGTGCAATGGGTGGCTTCCACATCGGTGCCTCTGCACTGTGCAGGAGCCCGGGTCAGCCTCATGACACCCTTTGCCTCCCCCATGCAGGGATCCCAGAGGACAATCCCAGCCTCCCACCATGCAACATAGGCTGGCAGGTACACCCTGCTCCTATCTGTACTTTGCACATGGGGAAACTGAGGCAGCACCGGCTTGCCCCCAGAAATGCCCTGCAAAGCACTGTTTTCAGGTTGACTTTATCAAACTAATCCACAAGACCACGTGGCTGCTCGGCTCCGCTCCAAGATGAGCTCCCTCGGCACAGGAGCTCCCTAGGACCCTGAACCCAGCAGCCTTCTGTGAGGAACCTACTGCCCTCTCCCGCATGTTTCCAGGGATCAGGGATTTTGTTTGTTTGCCTGTCAGCTTCATGGGGTTTTATTTTTTGCTTCATGTTTTAATTTGGCCGTGATTTATTTATAGCCACATTTATAAAATATGCAGCCCCTTCTGAAACCTCTGTCCACATGAATGCTTGCAGGGACCGAAATAATTGCCACATATGCTGTCAGGCAAGAATGGCCCCAGAGGTAATGCTCCCAGGCTGCTGCAGGACTGCAGAGCATCCTCTCCTAGACCAGGACATTCAGTCATGCAGCCCTTTGGTATTAACAGCATTTCATGCTTGTATTCCCATCCCTTCACTGGCCGTGTCCAGACACTTCTGGTCATTCCCTGCTAGAAGAAACGCAGCTCGTGCCACCATCTGAGCTCAAAGCTCTTTGGAGACTATTGCCACTGCATGAAGATGTCACAACACAATGACAGTTGTCCCAAGGGGGTCCCCAAGGTTTGCTCTGAGACCTCGCAGGAAAAGAGGTGGGTGGCCCTGCTGCAGGTTTCTAAAGGAGCACTCCAGTGAACCCCAGAAAGTTGGCAGTGGCTCAGGGGCATCCAAACAGGCCTTAGGGGCAGGTGTGGGAAGCACCTAATGCAGCACAAACTCCTCTCTGGCACCAATCCTGCCCAAATGACCATGAGCTAGACCTGCCAGGAGCACCCAGGCAGAGCTCAGCCCCGGTGTTTGCTCCCTGCTCTCTCCTGGGAGGGACCAGTCCTGCGGCCATCCTTCAAAGGACACTGAACATCCCTGGAGCAGCAGCTAACAGACGATGCCCAGCAGACACCCAGGGCTCAGGGCAGACTCAAAGCTCATCCTGGTGCCCGAGACACCCAGCCAGGGCTGGGGGATGCAATTCAGGGACTCCAGGAGGGTGGCGCATTTTTGGAGCGGCACCTGGAGGCCAGGTAGGGCTCCCCATGGTGACTGGAGCCAGCCCCCAGTACAACTCTCCCAGGTCAAGCACCAAAGCACGGGCTGAAGGATAAATCAAATATACAGTTACCTCCTGCCACCGGTGGGTTATTTGCATATACAATGCTTTCCTTGCATGTGCATGCATATGATTTGCATATGCAATTATCCCTTGACACAGGTAGCTTGCTGTGAGCCTGCCCAGCCTTCAGCCCACTTTCCAGGCATGACACAGGGAAAAAAGGAGGCTCAAATCCCCCCGACACTCATTTCCCCCTCACAAACACAAAAAAACCCCACCACCACCTTTTATCAACTGAGTTAAACACCAGCTTACCTCACCCCAATTCATGGCCAAATTCAGTCGCTTCCCTGAGTCCCGGGTCAGGCGCACAAAGGGCTGGGAAAGCCCTTTTCCCATTGGGAAAGCACACCCTGCAGAGCTTTAACAACCATCTGGGCTCGGGAACCTCCTGCTCCACCTGCTCCTTGGCTGCCATGGGGTCAGGTGCTGCCCCACCTCCACCAGCATGGCCAGGGCACTGGGGCGATGCTGGGCTGCCCGTGGGCTCAGGGGGTCTCTCATTAAGGGGGAATAAGAGAGAAGAAGGAAAATAAATAAATAAAATTAGGTACCAAACACAAGGAAAGGGAGGTGGAAAGTAATTCATTACCCCAGCTTCCTCCCAGGCCTATTAAATGCTCCTCATCCCCTTGGTGTGGGTGGGAGGAAATCCTGCCCTGCACCGGGGCAGATGGGATTGCCTCCAAATCACCCCCAGGTGTTTCACGGTCAATTAGAGGCGAGCGGAGCAAGGGAGAGGGGTTAAAGATTACGCAAAGGGCCAGGCCAGCGGCACAGCGGGGAGCTGCTCTGCTCATCTCTATCATAGACACTAATTTGGTTTAATTTACTTCAAAGACTTTCCTGTAGGCTGTGGCGTACGTGGGGTTGGGATCTATTTTTCTCAAAAGAGGTTTGAAAGGGGGCAGGGGCCTTTCTCTTGAAAGCATCCCAGGGAGAGTGCTTTGGGTTTTGATTTTTTTTTTTTTTTTTTTTTTTTTTAAAGGCGGCGTTCTCAAAGACAAATAAAGGGGGGCC
>VYXH01003977.1:6636-25482 GCA_013397275.1 Burhinus bistriatus | reverse complement strand
GGCGGGTCCGGCCGTGTCCCGCCCTGTCCCGCCCTGTCCCGCCGTGTCCCGCCCTGTCCCGCCCTGTCCCGCCCTGTCCCGCCGTGCCACCTGCAGCCACCGGGCGGCGGCCGCCGACCGCGATCAGCGACGGCGCCGGGGCCGGAGCCGCAGCCTGGATCCCCCCGCTTCCCCCCGCCTCCCGTCTGGCACCGGAGAGGCCCGCGTTGACCGAATTAAGGCCAAAAAGGTCAAAAGAGCCCGTTCGTGCTGGGAAAGGGACCTTGGCGGAGGGAGCAGACGCAGCTGCCAGGTCTTGCCCCACAGCTCCTGTCCCCACAGGCCACCGAGGTGTGGGACCTCTTTAAAACATAGCGTACGGCCAACAAAAGCAAACAATACTATGTACCTATATGTAAAAAGTGTTATAAATAGGGTTTTTTAAACCATAGATACTATATACACATTTGCAACCATGGTTGAGAGCCAGGGTAACAGGGTCTGGTGTTTTCCAACCCAAGAGAGTCATCCCAAACGGGACAGCTGGGAGGGGGACAACAGACATCAGCTCTGGTGCAAATTGGTGGCAGTTCCCCTTTGGACCCTTTCCAAAAGGGATTCAAACCTTCGCGTTGTTTCCACTTCAAAAGTCATCTTGCTCTGCATCCCTGAGACGAAGCAACGATGCAACCCTGAGATGTTGCTATGAACTGACGCTGCTCACCCATCTACACCTTGGAATGGACAAAGAGCACCGTGCTGAGAGGCAAAAATGAAGCAGTGAGACTTTTGTGTCTTCTTAGAGCGTCTTTAATTTTCACGTAGGAGAGGGAAAACCCACCTGTGTTGCTACCTGCTCCTCAGAAAGGAAGTTGGTGTCCTCTGTGCCAAATACAGGGTGCCAAGCCTGACAAGACCCAGGATAACCATGTGGTCCAGTGCTGCAGCTCACTGGGGCATGAATGCTGCCTCGGCAAGTGAGATACCCTCCCGGGTTTGGTTGCAGCTCAGCAAAATGAACATACAGGGAAACAGTCCCTGCTGGAAGACCTTGACCAGGAGCCCCGGCCGCCAAGTGAGATGCCAGGGTGGTCACACTGTGCTGCCCAGGCTCTGCACTGATCAGCTGAGGGGGTGTGAGGCAGCTCCCGCTCCTTTCCTTTGGGATGTGGCTGGGCCGAGGGCTTTGGGAGCTGGTCTGATGTTAATAACTGGCCTCAACACGCGGCCTTGCAAGAGCCGTTGTGTTTCTGCCAGCACCAGTTGCTGCATCAGCTCGGATATTTAATAGCCGAATGAATGAGTGAACGGAAGTGTGAACGCTTCCACGCCAGCCATGAAGGCTGCACATCCTGCGCACAATGTGCTAATCCCCCCGGCCGTAATTGCACCCCCAGGCTCCGGGTGTTTTGGCGCACAGGACTGAAAGGCTCCTGCAGTTTGTGCCGGGTGGCAGAGCCGGCCGGATCCCCCTGGCGCAGCTGATGCTGACCTGAACCGTTCCTGCTTAGGAGACTGGGAGGGGACAAGCGCGGTCCTGCCAGCTGCTGCCTGGCTGCTCTCTTTGGGGAGTTGGTGGTCACATCACGGCAGGATCGCGGGACAGAGGCGGTAAGATGAGCACGCACCAGCACTACGGCACAGGGTCCTGAGCTCAGTTCCTGGCCCCGGCACTAACTCTGGTGCAGTCTGTACCTCCGGCACAGGTACATCTGCCACGCAGACAGCCCAGCGAGCTCAGAGCCTCTGTCAGCAGCATGAATCAGCCCACAAATCTGCTACACGGCATCACGGAGACCTTCCGTGGGGTGGCCGTGCAAGCAGACTGGTGGAGCGCAGCCCAGCTCTAACCCACAAAACCACCAAAAAGCAGCAGCAACTGAGTTATTCTGACTTTTATTTCACTGCTTCTTAGTCCACACAGTCGGTATAAAATCAGAAAAGCAAAGCAAAAAAAAAGAACTAAAAAAAAAAAACCCCAAAATGAAACAAAAACAACAACAGCAACACAGTGTCTGGAGTCCTCAGAAGGCAGCCTGGGGTCTGCGCAGGTGCCCGTTCAATTCATGGCCAGACACATCGCTGACGCACAGACAGAGGACAGACATCTCGCTCTGGCAGCACAGACCAACAGGGCTCCACCCAGAGCTGTTTCTGTTCCTCTTGACCACGGCGGGGGGGAAAAGGAACCTCAGTTATAAATGCTTTATTAAAAATTATAAGAGCAAGTCTAAGTACAAAAGCAGTTATAGCTCATTTATATTACACAGAATTATTTCTCATTTCTAGCTTTGTCGTTTACCTCAAGATTGTTAACTGAATTTCCAGTGAATATGGTTAAATGGCTAGCAATATAAGGAATGGTAAATAGATAGCACCATTTCATACATCTGGTATTTGATTTCATAGATATACTGGGTTTGCTTCTTTCTCATCGGTAGTTTAGCTCCACGGCAAGGATAAAGCACGTTTCACGGTTGGGAGCATGAGTGCCCCGGCAGCTCAGCTTGGCACGGCACGGCACAGCACGGCACGCACCCCAGCCCTGCCGGCATGGGTGCTGGGAGCACCCCAGAGCCCGCACGGGTGAAGGACAGCCCGCGTTGGATTGCAATTCAACCTAAGTGATTTAAAAGCCCAAATTCCCAGTGGGTGTGGTGGCAAGGCAATGGGACTTAGGCACATAAGTCATTTAGGCACTTGGGGCAATCAAAGCCTTTGCTCCGAAATCCTTCAAACCTTTCGGAAGGGTCTCCCATCAGATCTGGACATGTACTTCAGTTACCAGGATCACAGCATGTGGCAGGAGTGGGGACCAACCCTTTGGCTGGCATAAACAGGTGTAACTCCAATTTACGTCAGCCTAAAACCAGTCAGAGCTGGGGTTTTCTGATGGTTTGATACGGGCTGGGATGGGGAAGAAGACTTCAGGTCAAAGAGGATTTTGCATGAGAGAAAAATCACCGCGCTCTTGTTACACTGTTAGGAGTAATAGTTCCTTAGGCACTTGCTTTAGGCTTTAAAACATAGCGTATGGTCAACAAAAGCAAACAATACTATGTACATATATGTAAAAAGTGTTATAAATAGGTTTTTTAAACCATAGATACTATATACATCTTCAATTAACAAGTAACCCTTTGAGTGTTTCCTTTTGGGGTCGGTTGGGTTTGGTTTTGGTTTTGCTGGGAGGGTTTATTCCTTTTCTTTTTTTTTTTCTTTTTTTGGTTAATTTTCTATTCCGTTTTCTCGTCTATTTTCCCCCGCCTCCGTCTCCTCCGTGGACGTCATGAGTGCCCTTGTCACACCACGCTGCCTCCCGCGGCATCACTCGCGCTTCCGTAGGATGACGTAGACGATGCCGCTGGCGAGGGCCAGGGGGAAGGCCAGCCACGCCAGGATATAGGCGAAGCCGTAGGAGGTGTTTTCCGAGGCTTGGTGCCAGTCCGTGTGCCTCACTGTGAAGATGGCCGCGCCGCTCATCACGCAGAGCCCTGCCGGGGAAGCGCACACAGCAAAGGGGTTAGCGATGCCACGCACGGAGCAGTTCCTCACTGGAAACCCAGAGCCGGAGAGGATAATACCCAACGCCAGCGTGGGAAACTGATTTCATTATTGCCCCCTTGTATCCTGTCTCCTGGAAAACTATGGTACGATCTGGGGGGTGTGATGCTGTGGGCTTTGCCCTGGCTGAAGGTGAGTGGAGATGTCTCTGCCAGGCTCCGAGCAAGCAAAGCCAGAGCCCCTGGAGCCAGCAAAGCCGGAGCATCGCCTGGGCTAGCCCATCCCTCAGGCAAGCATTGGGCATCCCCCAGCTCCAGGCTGCTGCTCCGGACCAGCCCCACTCCCTCGGGTAGCTTATTTAAAACCCAGACTGTAGCCTGAAGCACCCTGCCAGAGCTGCTGCAAGAGGTCAGACACGAACCCTGGTATTTTTGAAGTACAGAAGTTTCTTTATCACCTGCCCAGGCAAGCGCAGCTGGGGGACAAGGATGCTCTGGCCAGGCAGGTCTGTGCCCTGTGATCCCCTGTCCTCCTGTGGGGCTGTGAGAGGAGCTCGACTGCAAACCCCACTGCGCCCACGGCTCATCCCTCTTCCCCGGCTCCCGGCATCCAGCCTCGCCAGCCACGGGCCAGCGTGGGTCCCCCAGGGCTGTCCGGCCAGGGCCAGCTCCGGTAGGCAGCATTTTAGCTTTGTTGCAAAAACAGCCCATCAGCATTGGGGACTGCCCAGAGCTAACACAAAGCCACCTCTATTTCTGCCCAAAAACAAGCTCTTTCAGTCAATCCCAGCAGTTCTATTATACAGTCGCAGGGCTGTTGTCGGAGCCGAGTTCCAAATCCCCTGCACGGACCTTGGGACCACCTACATTTAACCACCGTGATATTTGAGCTGTAATTCCACTTGACACTGCTCCTTTGTTCTGGGAAAGTGCAGAAGTGGGAATACGTTTCATAAAGGCGGCGCTGGTGCAGTTTCCATTCCCCAGGCACGAGAGCCAACTCCCACTGCCCCGGCCCATGCAAAGAGAGCACAACTATTGTCTGCCGACGCTGGTGGGATGCTGCTGTTCTCTGAACAGGCGTGCGGCCACGCCGGTCACCTACAGACAGCAGAAAATACAGTGGCAATTGTCCGCGTGAGGAATTTGGCAAAACGGAGGCGATGGTTTCTGCAGCATCTGCACTGGTTTTGGCCCAGAGAACATGCTCGGGAAGCGAAGGACAGCTGCATTCAGGTGCTTGCACTGATGCAAGCAATAGTGCATCCCCACATTACAGCCTGATTTTAAGAACACACTTTCGTCTTGCTTTGACAGGCCGGGAGGGCAAATGCTACCTAAAATCCGTTCCTGCAGGTCTGTGCATTCTGGCCCTGTAGACAAGCTGGGATGGGGGCTGGTGCACGCTCGTGGTCAGCTCTTCGATGCAGGACTTTGAAAAAGCTGTGGGATATGCGGAAGGCACAGCCCTTGAGGCTGAGCCTTCCCTCTCCACCCCACGGGGACAGCAGCTCTAGGGTGGGAGGGATGAGAGAAAAGGGATAAAGTGATGCTGAGGCTGGAGAGAGCGATGGAAAAGTTGGGTCAAACCCTGAGAGGCCCAAACCAATGTCTCTCCCATGCTGGGCTTATGCAGAGATGAGAAGTTACTCATGGATGTGATGGACCCACCAAGGATGGAAGGGAGCTGTTGAGGGCCTTTTGATGGCTGAAATCCCATCAGAGCAAATTCAGCTAGACTTTGGGGCATGTTTCCAAGCAGCGTGGAGAAGATGCTGGGGATGCATCCTGCCCTGCCGCTGTACAACAGACCCAATTGACCTTGCGCATCTCTTCTTGCCCTTACTTCCACTCTCCAGTTCCTCTGAGCCACAGTCCAAAGTTGTAGTGGAGACCAGCCCTTGCCCTCCTCCCCAGCTTTCAGGGCACGGATACTCAGCTCTGGCACCCAACAGCACCCAGCAGTCCTGCCCCTGGCACCCATTGGTTCAGGTCCACCATTGCTGTTGGTCAGGCTCCAAAGCTGGAGACCCTCAGCTTTGCCAAGCTGCATCACCTTCGGAGGAGGTGGAGGGTGATGGAGGGCTGCAGGAAGGGCCTTCTCATCCCTTCCCAGATGGAGGGAGGTCCTCTCCAGCTCTGCTGGAGCTGAGAACAAAGCACTCAAGTGGCTAAGACCACGTCCCTGGCAGACCCGCAGCAGATCTTTGTGGTGCCAGGGCTTTGCAAGGCACGGATGAACGCCTGCAAAGCCTGAAGGCCACAGGAATTTCCTCCTTTGGCTTTAGACAGTGGTGGCCTGCAAGCTGCAAGGAGACCACATCAGGTTCAGCTCCTTTGACCAGAGCCATCCATACCTCCAGGTGGGATCTCCTGGCAGCTCTGGCACAGCCATCTCCTGCTTCCTACCAAAAACCCTGAAATTTAGGGTCACAAAGACCACAGCTGCTCTGAGCCCCCTCCTCCAGCCCTGGCCGGGGAGAACAGCAAGGATGGCCACTAATTCCCACCTCTGCATGGTCCATCCAGACTCAGACCTCTGCCTAACCGTTCCCCAGGCCATGGGGTTCAGGTCACACTTCTCCTGTCCTTCATAGTTGCTGAGGATGGATTTGACCCATGCCTCAGGCCCACCAAGTAAAGAGACGGTAGGTCTATGGCCTGACCCTGCATCCCCTTAGGACACCCAGCACAGCATGGACAGGAGGGTTGCAATCCCATTTTCTCTTCCTCTGAGAACGAGGATTCACCAGAAATCATTCAGAAGAGAGAAGCCTTCTACTTCCCAGATATATTAGACACGTTCTCAGGCAGACAATTGCACTATTAATGCCCATTTCCTCTCCTTGTCTCCATGGCTGTAATGGGTTTGTACACATTTATCTTTCCAGAGACTGTGAACTGATATGAACTCATCACCTGCATTACGGCCAAGCAGATACACTTATCATAGATTTCATGCCACACTTGCTAATAATAAAGGTTAGCTCTAAACTTTTCCAGAGTTTGCAAAGGCCATTTGCTTAGAAGGTGCTCAGAACCTTTGAAGTTCAGTGGATGAGTTTTTCCACTGATTTAGTGGCAGGACTCAGGGTGGCTTTTAGTTTAACATCTAAAGCTCTAGCAAATCTTCCCAGACAGTCTGTCATAACTTAGCCAGGATCTCATTGCACAATTTCATTTTTCTAGTCTGAACGCTTGAAAATCCTCTCCGCTGGTTTCATACGTGGAAACACAAACGGAGCCAGTGACTTTACAGCATCTATGTTTGGAGAACTGCAACGCAGGACACGAACTGTGGTTCATTTCCAGCGCTGAGTTCTTGAAGAGTTAAAAATAGTAGCTGACAGTTCAAGTTCAGCTGGCTCGCCCTGCACGCTCCAGCGGCTCTTTGCTGATGTGGAAAGCACCAGGCCCCCTTATGGCAAGTTTATAAATAATCATCGGATCCTCTTTTGCCAAAAGAGGATGGTTACTACTTCCCCCACCCCGCCAGCAGTTGCGGAAACCTCGCCCAGCCCGGCGGAGGTGCGTCCCAGAGCCAGCACAGCCACCGCGGACCCTCAGCGTCCCACCCCGAGCTGTGGGAAGAGCAGAGGGAGCTGCAGGGCGACTCGCCCTCGGTCCGGCAGCCCCCGCGCCCTGCCTGCCCCACCACCCCGTTGCTGGCACAGCTCTGCCTCCGGCAGGTCTGGCACCCTGCCCCTCCAGAACCTCCCCGGCTGGGGCAGCAACCTTCTTGCACCTTCCACCATGCACGGGCAGAAGAGCTTGGATGCATAACATGCTCTGACAGCCAGACCCCATCCTGGGGAGTGCAAGACCTCAACAGACCCAAATTATTCATCTCCCTTTCCCTTCACTGAGCCACGCAGGAGCCAGCTTGGTGACCCTCCTGCTTCTGTACCCAAGAGCGTTCTCGTTTCCACCATTACCCTCTCTTCTGTTGGAAAGCCCTTTCCCCACCAGTGACAGCCCCATCCATCAGCCCCCACTTACCGGCAAGGATTTGGAAGATTCCAGTAATGTAAAACCGCCCGCCCTTGGTGAGCGTGAACAGCTGGCAAAAGAACAGGAACAGGGACAAGACGCTGAAGATGATGGAGAGGATCATCATTGCTTGGACAGACTGCAGCCATTCTGGGGAAAGACAGACAGAGGGAAACCTCAGTGTGGGCACCACAGATAGTGAGCCCCCACCACAGCATCATCCCCCGTGCCACCATCCCACCCCCTGGTTCCCATTAAGTTTCTTAACAGTTGGGGGATGTGGCCACATCCAGCGCTGTACCAGCTGGTGAAGTCCTCGGCACGGGCACGATGCTGCCTGGGATTTAGGATGATGTGTGCATGGACCAACGTGCTGGGGTAAAATGAATCTCAGGGCCACGCGCTTTCTCAGGGAGCATTTATTATAAAATACGAGCAGAGATATTAGCCCCAATCTGACACGTGCAGAAATCAAGGCAAAGCCTCTCCCCCAGCTTCATGTCAGGCCCTGGGAGTTCAGCTGTACTGGAAACACAAAAGCCATGCGCAACAAGCCATGAGACAGCGAGCTGGCCGAGCTCAGAGGTAAAATAAATACACAGCGAGTGAAAACACCCTCTGCCCTTCTGGAGTCAAACCTTTTGGAAAGAGTCTTCCCCAGCTGCCAAATGCAGCTGCCTCCCAGAGCAGACCAGTTACACCAGCCCCTGTGTGAGTCACTGCCCAGCTATGTCCAGGCTTCGTGGGTGTGTAACTCCCAGGGTAAAAAAATAAAAAAATAAATAAACAAGCAAAATGCTGCTCCATCCCATGAGCTGCCGCAGCTTGACAGAAAGAGGCAGTGCCGCACAGCACCGGGACGGGGCTGTGCTCACAAATAGCTCTGCCTTTGCCTTTCCTTATAAAGTTTGAGATCAAAATGAGCCTTGGCAGCCTGCCTTGAGAGGTCTTTAAGGACGCCGCATCGATTCATTCACCACGAAAGCCAGGCAGGACTCGGTACAGGTAAACTGAGGCACAAAGCACCCTGTGAAAGGCAGAAAAATCATGCTTTGGGCTGGATCCTCAGACAGGGGATAATTAGGCAGCACTGAAGTCTCAGTCCCAATCCCACGTTCCTGCCACAGTGTTACTCCCACCAGCTTCGCTCCCCTGGCCCCGCGCTGCAAGAAACGGCTTTCTGCAGCAAATAGCTGAAACGTAGCAAAACTTCCAAATAAAGCTACGCTTCAGCTTAGCAACTTTCAATACTCGGTGCAGCAAACGAGGCCGTTCGGGAGTGTCCAGAGCAGGGTCTGCTCCCAGAGAAACGATCATGCTTCCCCAACCAAACCCTCCGCGAGCTGCACTCCTGGAGGTGAGCCGAATTTGAACCGGAGAGCGAGGTACAGCCGTCAACTGGGACGGCAGTGATGATCCACGCCGGAGCCTTTCCAGCACATCCATGCCCGCGGGGAACATCCTGTGCATTTTAGCGACGTCTGGCGTGGTTGACTTTGGACCATCAGTTCTACCTCGTCTTTGCATCTCTTCTCCAGACGGTCATGCGATGGAGCAGATTCAGGCTCTGCTCACCAAAGCAGGCTGAAACCACCCAGAGCGGCCTCTGCTCCTTGCAGACAGCTTTTTCCTTCCCTTCCTTTTCATGCTTCCCGCGCCAAACTACTCTGCAGCGTTAAGGGGCCCTGCTAAAGAGCTGCTGCCCTTTGCTCGTTTCATTGCCGCGGGGTTTACGTCCATGTGCACCACTGGCTGCTGTTCCTTAGGAAAGAGCAGCTATCACTGCTGTCACTTCCAGGAAATCCCAGTGTGGCTTTCACACCCACCTGCACACAAAACGTCCCATATATTTCATCTACCTCAGCTGGCCCGGCAGGGAAAGCCCCTGCCACGGCCACACCTGACCCTTCATCTCTGACCACGCTAAACCAGCGGGCAACAGAGGGGACGAGGCAGCTCGAGCGCTGCTAAAAATCAAGGCACATTGCTCAGATGGGGTCGGTTAGGGGATGGCCAGCTGCTGAACTGCAATCTCCTTCCACGCTTCAGCAGGGAAAGGGCTCCCAGCCCAGGTCTGGGAAGCTGAAGCTCATCTCACCCTTTCCCGAGCCCTAAAGCTGGGTCCAGCTCCCTGCGCCGGCTGAGCCAAAGCCCTGCTGTTTGGTCCAGGACCCAGGAAGCCAAGACTTTTGTGATTTCAAAGGCCGTGGGATCCGGCCCGGAGAGGAGCCCTTTCTGCTCGGAGGTGGATGCTCCAACTGCCAGTTATTTTAGGAGAAGTCTGTCTAGACGGAAAGCTGAGCCGAGCTGCCCTTTTAATTGCATCCGCCTCCCCGTGCCTCTTTTTTGGTTCTGAATGCGAATGATTTATATGGGCTTTTCCAAATCCCATTGTAACAAAAAGCCGTTTCAGAGGAATAGAAAGGCAGGCACTGAGAGAGGGGGGAAAGCCCACCGTGGCCGGAGGGGTTTCGGCAGCTAGCCCTGCTGCAGCCAGAGAGCAGCAGTCGCACGAGCTCGCGAACAGGGAAATCAAGAGATGCTGCCGCAGACCAGAGCTCTGGGTCCGCTCACATCCAGCCCTTTGCTGACTTTTATTGGCCTCCTCTGTAAAAACGAGGAGAAGGATCCCCAGGTCACGACTCAGAGACCCACAAGTGCAAGCTGCTACACTCCCATTAAATCCAAGCCTGGCTGCCCACAGACTTCAGCTGTATTAGGCCAGCTAATTGCCTTTAATTCACCTGAAAACACTACTATAACTGCAGACAGGGTTGCTACCTCCTCAACTCCAATATGCTTTTAACTCCTTTGCTACTAGCGCTGTGTCCTGCCTATAGCCTTTTAAAAACAAAGCGAGTTTCCCACAGGGAGGTGTGGGCCCCGTGAGTTGTACGGCAGGGCTGTCAGCACTGTTTACTCCCAGACTGTTATTTGTGGTTTCCCCTGGGCAGCAAGTCGGCTATTCCATTTTTCTCCTGCATCGCTTCAGCTCCGTGTTTATATCTTTATTCTTCAGGGGGAGGAAGAAAAGGAAACAGAGTGGAAAGGACAGATAACACCCTGCACGCCACTTCCGGAGAGGACCCGTCGGGACCATTTTTAGAGCCCTTTCAGGCAGTCAGAAATGAAGTGAGAAGTTTTTACAAAACAAATTTGAAAATTTCCCTAAGCTCTGCAAGCCCTGATGTGCTCATGCCACCACTTAGAACAGCAGGGAAAAAGCCTTCACCCCTGGGATGCTGAAGACATCCCTAAAGCCTAACATGAAAGAAAGAAAGAAACCCAGAGCAGAAATTGAAACCAAGAGCAGAAACTGAAACCTAGAGCAGAAATTGCAGCTGAACCCCCGCCCCAGAAATGACAGTAGCTAACCCAACCTCTCCCAGTAGAGCCCCAGCCCCGCCGGCAGGGAGGTTTTATACCCGCACAAGGGGTGCAGCTGAGCAGGATTGATGGGGCAGGCAGGAACACGCCCTTGGCCAAGGACAAGCATTGGCTCCCCAGGGTTTAATTCACCGCTCTGTCATAGACACCCTATCCTCTTTTGACCCAGCCTAGGAGAAAAAATGAAGTGCAAACTGAAAAGAAACTTATTGGAGCAGTCAGCTTATATACTGGCTGTAAGACATCACTATGGTTAATGCACGGTGCTATGCATTAAAAACACCGGTGTGCTGTGACCTGCAGCTGACAGTAACATTTCGCACGTTTAGCTTTCCCTTTGAAAACGTCGTATGCACTGTACACTTAAAAAGCAACCACTTTTCGGGAAGGCAGCATCCACTAAGGAGGTGACTGTAGCATACAATACATACAGAACTAGAGGGAGGGGAAATTAATGACCACACCTGCATGGTGAAACCTGCTCCTTCGATGCCGCACACTAAGCATCAGCAGGGTCAGGAACAGCACGTGCATCTACTGGCACACAGGTACCAGCCCAGGTCTGCCAGGAAAAGACGTGTTTTCTGAGCAGACTTTTTCCAAAGCAGACTCTCAGGCATCAAGGTCTGATCAAGAACCTGGGCCCAACATGCATCCTCACCTATGAAGCAGACAGGTCACGTCACAAGTGCTGGGGCTTGCAACGGGTTTAAACCTTGTTATTCAAACACCCCTGAAGAGGGTTGAAAAAGGGTGAACTGAAGATGCAGAAATACCAGCTCAATTGCATCATTCCTCTGGGGCTGAACTTCAGACCGCTGCCCCTCGGCAACTCGCTGTGGCAAAGCAGAAAGGCAAAAAAGCTCAGCTACCTGCAGTGCCACTCCCCAGCAGCACAGACCCCCTGCCACCACCCACAGCCCCGCCACCCAAAGCCATCATCTCTCCTGTTGAGGAGAACAGCATCACGGTTCGTCAGCCACGTCCAGCAGAGCTGCTAAGCTCTCCTAGAGAAAAAACAGCTCCATGACGTTGCAACTTTCTTCTGCTTCGGTCCCAAAACTCCCACCAGCACGAGGTCAGACCTTCCCCGGCCGCGCTCTGGGCTGCTGGATGCTCAAGCTGGGAAAAGCAGGTTTTTCACCCAACAGTTGCTCCTTTCCTATCCTGCTATGTCCACTCACTGGAGAGGACTGCAGGGTGCTGGATGGAGGTATTCCTGGAAATCCCACCAGAAAAGGGGGATTTTAAAAAGCTCCCAAGGTATTTGTAAGGGCCAGAGGATGAGTAGGTGGGAAACACCAGGGCTGCGGGGAGGCAGTGAATGAACACAGTGCTGCGATTGCTCATCCTCTTCTGTAGCTCCCTTCAGAAGGAGACGAAACCCTCAAAGCCCTCTTTTCTCCTCTTGTCCTCTCTTCCTCTCGGCTGTCTTCCCATTTGCCTTCTCCTCGAAGCTCCATCCAAGAAGCCCCTGAGGCCAGGAGGTCCATAGGTCTCCAGAGCTGCCACATTCAAACGTGAGTGGTTTTTGAAGCATGGCCTGTCCTCTGTGTTTCTCCGTATTGTGGTTCAGCCATGAGGCTGCAGCAGCTGTCCCGTTGACCGTCGAAGCTCGCAGCCCACAGAGGCAACCTCTGATGCTGCCGAGGCAGCAGAAAGCTGCTGGCACCATGACAAAAACACCTTCCAACAGTTCCACAATGCCTGAGACAGCTCCTCTCCAAGACCTTCAGTGTGGTGGCTCTGACCTCCTTTTGGCTTGTGTGTGAGCACAAGCTGAGGTGGCAGATGCATCATTTCAGGTCCTCCAAAGGGCTTAGGCACCAACTCCCACTGATTTCAAGTCCAGGCAGCGGGAGCAAGGATGGGGAGCGGTGGTGCCCCAACCCGCAGACACGCTGCTGGGGTACACTCAGCCTGTGGCCATGGGGATACTCAAGAGTCTCATCAAGGACAAAGAAGTGTTGGGTTAAGGGTTTTCCAGTGCTGCACTCCAGAGTGGACTCCCCCACCCATTCTTCTGGTTTTGCAGTCGTTGTTTGCCTGCAGGTTTGCCTTCTTCCTCCCTTTTGCTCCTCTGCCGTGGGTCAAAGCCCCCCACCCAGCAGGGAAGGTTTACTGACCCCCCCTTACACACAAACAGTGGAGCCAAAGAGCTCTGGAGCAGCTGAGAAAAAACCAGCACTGGTTCCCTACCTCTGCTTATCAGATGCTCTTTGTAAGAAGAACAAGCAACAGTAAAAACCTGGTTTTAAGCAGAAACTGATCTGAAATAAAAAACATTCTCCTGGAATACCCCATGGTTTATTTTAGACAACTAAGGGGCAAGCTACGGTTGCCCACGAGCTGGCAGAGAGGGGTTCAACCCTGCCCGAGTTAGGCCAGTGTCACTTACCATTAATGACAAAGCGGGTGCCCCAGACCCACAAACTGCTGAGCTGGCTCTTTGCTCCTCTTCTGCAAACTACAAAGACCCTGAAGGACCACAGATGTTCCCAAATCAAGGTATCTGTACACGTGGTCCATAAGCTGAATGGGGCCAGCTGATGGCTAGAACCTCAAGTACAAAGGCTACGTGCTATCCCACAAACAAGCTATATGTTATTTACTGCATGGCTTCATCGTAACAGATTCAGCATCCTTAAATATGGGTAATTTCTTGCTAGTTTGCAGCTGCCCGGTAGAAATAAAGCAAAAGGCTGCAACAGCGCTGTGCCCGCATGACAGCACAGCGTAAGGGCGGCAGGTAACTTAGCATTCAATAAAAAGCTGACACCATGTTTTAAATCTTTGAATCTTTTAAATCTTCGAACTTCTAATTTGCAGGGGTCACTGGATTATCACCTCCGTCTCACTCCTGCGCTGGGAAGTGTTCCCTCACCAGTGACCAGTTCTCCAAGTCTTGATCCAGTTGGTGCAGTCTCGGTTCTTCTCGTTGGCTGGAGGGGAATTTTCCCCCATCTCTTTTTGTTCAGGAATTTATCAATAATGGAATTAGACATTGAGAAATAATTTTCCTCAGTGCAAGGCTTCAATGCAGCCTTGAGACATCGTTTTCAGCCACAAAAAGGATTACAGCAAGTTAAATGGCACCTCCATCTCGCCATACCCTTTCCATGTCATGCAAGTCCAGCATTGCTGGAAGAAAGCGTTTGAGAGGCTAAGGGCAGCAAAGCCACTCTGGGGGGGCTGACAGAGCAAAAGCAATGGGTTCAGATGGTTCAGTTATGCATTTTAAAGTGGAGAAGCAGCAGCACAATTCCTCCTGGGAACAGCTGATGGGTCAGGGCACAGATGCCCCTGCCTCATGCCAGGGACGAAGATCTTGCCTGCCTCTTCCAACGCAAAGAAAATGCATTTCAGGCACCAGCAATGATGCTTAGGGTCCCGTCCACCAGAGCAAAGGGGGTCTGGAAGAGGGAAGGTCAGTGTGCAGACGAGCAGGGCAAACCCCCATCGATGGGAGGTCCAGCCCTGCCCGCCCAGGTGGTCCAGGGGAGATCTCTGCTCTGGGTGACCCACCTGGGCTTTGCTTGTGGCCGTCGCATCAGCAAATCATCAGCATCGTACAGCACGTGGCACTTAGTAATCATGCGGATTGGCAGCCTGCACATTTCCCAAGGTTTGGGGTTTTCATTTCCCTTTCAAAAAGCCAAAAAACACCAGCCTGCCTGCAAACAAGCCAGTCATGCAAAACCCACAGCGCAGCAACAGGAGAAACTGTAAGAAGACAACAGGAAAAATATCTCCTGATGTTACAAAAGGATGTAGGGATCTCCACGGAGGTCCCCACTGCTTCCCCGCATTCGGCATTCCCACCAAAATCAGAGGAAGAACAGTAGAAAGTAGCAGAAAAAAATCTTCTTGCCAGCATAAAAAATCAGTTGTGGAGAGAAAAGGCCATTTTTGGAGGAAAAAAATATCACTGCCTGGAAATTTGGGGTGGAATCTACTTAAGAGCACTTGAGCGGCTCAAGTCCGGCCGTGTGCCCCGTGTCTGCAGCGGGATCGCAGAGCTGGGGGCTGGCGCGCAGCCATGCCGACGCACAATTCTGGGATTCAGAGCTGAATTCTTGAGATAAGTCTTTTCCAGGAATGTCTGACAGCGCAAACGAAGTGAAGATTGCAACATTTTTTCCATAGTTCTCGGCCTCTTGAAAAAAAAAGTCATTATCCAACAAGCAAACGCAGAAATCAAAGCAACAAGCAGGCAGTTGTAAAAGGCGAAGAAGTGGGCATCTGCCTCCGACCCGGCGTTTCCTCCTCCCTCCCTGCGCTGGCTCCCATCAGGACCACTCAGCCCTCGCGCACGCAGGGGGTTCAAGCCGTGCCAAGAGGAATTTGGGAGGTGGGACGTCAGCCTCCACTGATGCCAGCTCCATCCTGTGCCCAAGGGCTGCTAATGTCCCGGGGAGCCGTAGTCCCACAGTCCTCCTGTGCTCAACCCTTGGGTACTCCATCCCCATGGGATACTCTATAAGGTTAGGAGCACAGTCCCAAACCTGCCCTGGTGTTAAACGCAAGCAAATCGTGCTGGCACCTGGTTTTAGCAAGTTGGGGTATTCACGTAACGGTCACCTAAACAAAAGGGTCTCTGTGTGGCAGGACAGCGGGCAAGAGGAGGCTCATCCACCCTCACCGTGCTGAGACCAAGGGGAGCATCGCAGCACAGCAAACTCCCATCCATGTGGAACGCACGAGACCCAGCCCTACTTACTCATATTCCGAGCACTGAGTACCACTCCTTTTCAAAAAGAGGGGAAGAAATAACTGCACTACAGGGGCCACTGTGATGGCCAGAAGAAAAACTGCCTCTGCGTAAAGACCAAGTTCTGCCAAAATTCCTGAACGAGGATTTCTTGCTGTTAGACCAGAGCAGACCTTGGCACTTTGCGATTAACCGTTAAGTACCGTCCTTGGCACAGGCACAGAGAAACAAATTCTTACAGCTTTCTACAACCCAGTGTAGCATGCACAGCCTGTGTTTTGAAAGAGATTTAAATGAGAACAGTTTGTGGTATTTGATATAGGCTCTTTCATATTTTTGAAAGTAAGCATATTCCTTGCAAAGAGAGTTTGAGGAGCGTTAACAAGGACCAGGCAGAGGACGAGCGTGAGCCTCGGAGTTGGCCCTGCCACAGCATCCTTGCCCCGTGTCCCCGCTATCGCTCCGAATAGCGGCCGACCACAGCTCCCCTGGCAGCCCAGGGGTGGTGGGAGCAAGGGGCTCGGAGACGGGCAGCAGGGCAGCATCCACCGGAAAGGATGCTCCGTGGTATTTTTATTCTGTTTTTACTAACAGATGTTAAAAGCCTTGCATAAGCCTAGGAAATATCTTTTGATTCCTACAGCACCCCTGAGCTCTGGATCCTGCATCCAGGGTCCCACCAGATGAAGACTGGTCCTCAGCAGCACTGTTCCCACACCCCTGCCGCAGGGTGGATGGGGCAGAAGCTTTTGCCCAAGCAAAACCTCCTTTTCCTGATGCCAGAGCAGAGCCTTCATATAAATAAGAGCTGGCAGAGAGCTCTTCAGACTTGAGCACAACGCACCTCTACTCAGAGCAGCCCTCACCAACCAAACTCAGCTGGATGACCACATTTTGACTATAGCCCCTTTAATGACAAAAATTCTCCACTGAAAGGATCCAGGGGGAAGGCTCTCCTTGAGCAGCTTCTGGGAACAGGGCAATACAGACTCGCAACACCCAGCAGGACAGTCAGACGTGGAGGAAACCATCCCAACCGCATTTTGGACAAGACCCTCTCAACACCGACAACTCCCTGACGTGCTGCACCCTACAAACACTCAGAAAAGGCGGTGCAGGTTCGAAAAGCAAAAAATTTGGGGAGGCTTTACAGCCCTTGGCTCTGGGACTCGAGGGGTGGGGGGGGGGGCAGTCGCTGCCTTTTATTTCAAAGCGCAAGGTCAGCAGTTTTGGAACACGCATGAATGGCCGTGAAGCAGCCTGCCTACGCTGCAGATAGCCAGCACCAGCCAACTGCTGATGAAGGCCATGGCTCCAGAAGGCTCCTGGGCTGGGACAGGGTCCAGCTGCTTTCCAGCCGACCCGGACACCACCAGGCGTCAGCAGAGACCCGCGGTGGTGGCTTGGCTCCCAGTGAAACCAGAGCCTGGGCCCACGCAGGGAAACACGGGGCTGCTTTCAGCGCAGGGAAGATAAGAGGGAGAGCGGAGCATCAGCATCCACCTCCCTGCGTGGGGTGCCCACGCGAGTTTTGCTCCCGGCAGGCGGGGGATTCGGGTGACCTGAATCTCCAAAACTTCTGACAGGCTCCCATCACCACCAGACCCTCTGAAAGCATTCGGTGCTCTCCACTGCAACTGGTCCTGCCTTGCCAAGACCAGGTGGCATCAGTCTGCTCCTATGCCAAGACCGTGCTTCCGGCCGAGTGTGACTGCAGTCCCAGTGACATTGGGATGATTCACAACTGGTTTCACTGGGGGTTACACTGGGAGAATCTGTTTCCAAGGGAAAGCAAAACCCAGGCTAACTGAAAACAAATGCGGGACTCAGCACCACTGGCAGTAGCCCTGTCTTCTGGGGAAACTGAGGCACGGGCTTGCCTGACTCCCTGAGCACAGATTCCGTGTTACTGGTACCACTAGGTGCCCTGGAAACGCTGCATCACGGCGTCTCAGCAAGCACTCCTCCTCTGCTGACCTCAGCAGTCAGCGCGCTGGGTGATGTCACCCAGCGTGACATCAGCCTTCACCCAGCTCAGTCCAGAGGCGGCTGTTCAGCCACTCCAGATGTGCAGATGCCACGGGAGCCACTTCAGCAGGGGGATGAGGCAGGGCCTGAGGGCTCAGCCCATCCCAGACATGGTGCTCGGTAGCGAACCACAGGGTGAGGAGCGTGCCCAAAAACGTAGCCTGTCACAGCAGCAAAAAGCAGGGCAACTTTCTAGACAGGGGATGGCATGTCCTCTGGAGACAGGCTGTCGTCGGGGCACCACAGGCATCTTTAAAACACTTTAAAACAGCAAGAGGGAGGCGTGATGAAAATGGCCCCTCCGCTCCCAGCAGGGCGATGGGCGCCCAGCAAGCCCCGCTCCGAGGGCTGCCTCGTGTTCATACATCCAAGTGTAATCAAAACGGGCTAATAACAGGAGACTACCAAAAAACACTCGAGCCGGTCACCTCTGCTGTGGCTGAGTGCGCTGAACACCCTGCCACCGTGCTGCCAGGAGCCGCCCCACAGCTGGAGGGCAGCAGGGCTGAGCAACGGGCTTCATCGCAGCTTCAGGGACTGATAAGGAGGGGGGGATGGACAATCTCCCCACCAGGACACCAGGAATGCAGCGGAGCCCTGTCCCTCCATCTGGGGACAGAGCGGAGGAGGCGAAGGGAAAGGGTGCAGGGAAAAGCAAGAGGGAATCACAAATAACCTGCACAGGCAAATCCCCCTTGATTTTCTAAGTCCGGGGAGGAGAATAAAAGCGACGGGCAACAACAGCCCCGATGGCCGGGGAGCACTCACCGTTCGTGGACGACGTCAGGCAGTGGAAGACGCTACCGGAGGTGCAGTTCTGCCAGAGGTCCGCCGTGTGCCCGCCGTTCACCAGCCATTGCTGCAAAGAGACGCAGCCCCGTGAGCAGGGCCCTGGCAGGAGGCAGCAGGCAGCCGTGTGCCCCCCGCAAGGCTTCGGCACCGGGCAGCCCCAGCGCGTCCCGGCACGTGTGTGCCCAGCCAGGCGCTCCCAGGCACATGCTTTTCTTTAGGAAAGGCCTTTGGCAAGGAAATAGTGATATTTGCTCTTAGCTGCTTTCACCTCAACGGCAGAAAAACAGAAGCTCTTTATTCTCTTTAAACATGGATCAAGTCCCGTGGGGTATGCGTGCTTCCCTCCCCTCTGCCGTCCTTGCCTGGTGCCTGGCCGGGCTATTTGAATGCTTCCACGTGATTTCTAATGACTCGGAAGAATTTTTTAACGTCTTCTACTATTATTACCACCCCCCA
>VYXH01003976.1:24791-79162 GCA_013397275.1 Burhinus bistriatus | reverse complement strand
AAATTCTGTGATTCTGTGGTTCTTACAAACTTCAGTGTTACTCATCTCTTTTCTTTGATAATTTTTGTCTCCTATTTATCTCTGTTCATTTTCCCACCTTTTTGGTTCTTGTTGTCTACTCAACTGCTTTTGATTGCCCTCTTTTTATTATTCCACATCCTCCTGCACCAACAGTGTCTTCCTCCTTGTGCTGAACTCCATGGATATCCACAATATTGAATAATGACCTGTTGCAGTTGTAGGTTCTTTTGAGGTGCTAACTCCTCTTCAGGACTCTGGTATTTTCCCACAATGTATTTTCTGTATTTATTACAGACAATCGTTTGGTATTCATGAGGGCCAGATAGTTTCTTTTTACCTAGTATTGATGAATTGAGAATTCAGTGAAAAAAATTCCCTTTTGTAATCATCTTACTGGAGTCAATACTGTGCTTTGCTCTTTGATTTTTCTGTAGCCCAAATCTTCAAGGTGGTCAAAATTAGTACAACAGAGGAGAACCATCATGTCTTGTAGGAGTGGAAACACAGGAATCCTTTAGAGGAAGGTTTTGTTGCTTGTTCATACTTTTTTATACTTTTTCAATTACAGAATGGTCGAAAATCAAACTGTCCTTTTGTCATCATGCATGGGTTAATGATATGCATGTGCATATCTTTGTTAGAAAAAATGAGCATAATATTTCCAACTGAAAGTAATTAGAGTTAATTGTTAATGGCCAACTATTACAGAGTAATATTATTGTCTCTCCTACCCCAGGGCTGATTTTAAAATCTTGATTTTAATATGTAGTATATATTTCTTTGAGCATAAAAATCTGTCCAGGTAATTTAGTGTTTATCTTATATATTTTGTTAGCACATTATGTGTAATATACTCACTGAGATGAATTCCTCCCGAGTGAATTCTTGTAAACTCTTACCTTTACAAGTAAGAATATTATTTGTCCATTTGCTTATGCCAATAAAACTTATTATATTTTTTCATAGAGGGGAAAAATCAGTATCAATTTTCCATGTCTTTTCCCTCAGAAACTCTCTTCATGCAGATTAATCCGTGAGATTTTAAAATGTGATGTATTTATTTGTAATAAACAGGTGTATATTCTATTCTGATCAGCCTCTTTCTGTGCTAGTTCTTATCAGAATCTGTGGGTTGTTCCCATGAGACAGAAAGTATTTAGGCAGATTAAAACACCTGATATTATAATACTTGCTTAGCACTTAAAAATAAAGAAAAATTATCAATCACTTCTCTGTTAAGTAGATTCTGCAGCTATCTCTATTAATATAATTGAAAATAGAAAAAGGTAAAGCTATAGGCATTTATTTTTAGGAGAGGAAAAAAACCTACTTAAAACTGTATTAGCAGCTATGCAAATCTGAAAGTTTCTTCAGAAGAGTGAAGTAATGTTATTTCCAGAAATGCTGTGGAGATAAGTAACACATAGATTTTCCTGACTGACCAGAAGTCTGTTTGTTGGTCATCAAACTTCAAAGGAACAGTTGCAAGGTTATCAATTCCTTACTCTTGGTGCTACTTTTTCTCGCTGTGGGGAGTGTCATTATGTCTCCCTCCCATCTCTCTGCTCTACAGTGACCCCATGACGATGATATTCCAAATTGAGGATGATACTGTGAGCAATTATTAGCCAGGGTTCATTCATGTAGCCCTTTGAACATATGGAGCTTTATTTGCGTGAGGATAACTCTTCCAGCTGGTCTCAGTCCAGTTCTCGGTGGACAGGTGTCTGCAGTCTGTAAATAGCAATGACGGTGCTTAATAGGCCATAACAATGGGCTCAGCAAGAAAACCGTATTTAATAAAGACAGTGGATGCGTTGATCAGGTCATAGAAACTCAGATGCATACAATTGTTCTTGGTTTATGTTTTAAATAGATTTTTTTTTCTGTTTTTTTGTTTCCATTTGCGTTTTTCCCATGCCACTACAATAATTTTCAGTTTAATCTTTTAAATGGCAGCTGCTTTATATTTTCAGTACTTTAGGATCCTTGTTTTCACAGCATATGTGAAAGATATCTTTTAAAAGTATGTCTATCCTTGAAATAAAATTGATTATAGATACACTCCCCCATACACCAATATTAAAATGCACCATAAAATATTTATATAATCACTTGTTTACTGCCTTTAACATATTGAAGGAGGAAAAAAGCACAGACACAATAATTTAAAAGGTTTTGTGTGTATACATCTTTCCACTTAAATAAGCCTGCAGCACACACTTGAAATTTTTTAGCATGATGGTCTCTTCTGCCCTTAGATAATTAAGTACCACCCCCTGCCATCACAGGCCACTGATACCTAGTCCACTCAGCTCCAGAGAAGAGCAGCACATAGAGCGGTGATAGTAAGAGACCAAAAGGGGAGTAGAGGGAAAGATGAAGAATGTAGCTAGGCAGAATAAGGAAGGTCTAGGACATTTTCAGTGCTCTGGCACTGTTTAGTAGGTGTTTGGCTTGAACTAGACCAGTTTCATCTGGAAATGTGGCTGTAGGTTTGTATGTTCTGGTGTTTATTTTGGTCTAAAATAACGTGATTCAGTAAGCGTTCACAAATAGTTGCTCTATGTGTACACTGCTTTATGCATCACTTTAGTTTTCATCCATGTTTGCATTCAGATGTACATCTCGGTATTTGTTTGTGACAGATATCCTTTACAAGCAAAAATAGTTTGTTGTTTTTAAAGACCATCTTAAATTTGCCTGTGAAACCTTTTTTGATTATTGCTGCTATTGTCTAGCAATCTGGATTTAATTGCTCTTTGGTTTTCCCACTTCAGAGACTGAAATGATGCATACCTTTACTTAAATGTTTTTATTAAAATCAGTGAGGCTTTTAACATGAGTAAAACATAGGTGTACGATTTCTCCTTGGAGATCTGTGTTTTTCTGTGCTTGGGCATACGCATGAATTAAACCAAGGTACTCTGAGTATTCTTTATTTTGTGCAATAGATGTGTGGAACAGCTTTTACCTTTTCTTCTTACCTTCCATTCCTATCCCCAAACATGTATTTCCAAGAAAGATTTTAGCAATTTAAGCATTTTTTTGAGCAATTAAAGAATTCTAGAGCAATTCAGTGTGTCAGGTTCATAGAACCTGACCAATCTTAATCACTGAGTTATTAAGCCACGTCGAGATTTAAAGGTTGCCAAGAATATCCGGAAGTAGAATTTTAGGTGCCAGATGATATTTAAGGCACATATATGAAGTAAGTAATTTAGGTACTGCTAAGGCTTAAATGGCAGCTGAACAAGGGCTTGCAATTTTGGATTTAAGAGTTTAGATTCCTTTTTTAATCCCTTTTTAAGTGCTGAAATCCCATTTTTGCATTTAGCAGAGTATCAAGATAAGGGCTTCTATAATGCCTAGTTCATACATTTATCCATTAACTGTAAAAGTAGTAAAGCAATAATGACTGCATCCCATTTTCTGTTTGGATGATTTGTCCTTGAGCTAGAAACATTTGGTTTTTTGCTCTAGTAGGAAAAATAATTTGTTTCATTTTTATGGCCTTTTTATTTTTTTCACTGAATTGTATTCAATTTGTGGAAGCAGAATTCTTGATAATATAGAAATTTGTATTCAGTAGGTATGTATGACTTAAAATCCAGAGAAAAGTGTTTTTATTTTGACTTCTGCTGATTACTTTTGATCTGGTGCAACTCTTAGAAAACAGAAAAATTAATCAGGATTACTTATTGGCAGCACTGAATTTGATAGGATTACATTGGTAATCCTAAAACATAAACTCCCTGTTAAGAGATACAGTTTAATGTACAAATTGTCAGCTGAGGTGACTATATCGGTCTAACTACAGCAGCACAGAGCATAGCAATAAAATTAGCTCATAATGAGTTTCGTGTTGCCCTGACCAGTTTATTGTCAGTGCCTGAAGTAAATAATTGAAAATGTGCTTTCAATTAGAGCTTCTCTACAGCGTGCTTCGGTCTCAGTGATAGTATCCAGCATAGATTAACTTGAATATCTTTAAAAATGCATTTTAAAATACATGCCCCAAAAAGACTTCTTTTTGAGGAGGGCGGGGGCAGGTGTTCAATTCTGTGCTGCCTCTGTGGAATTCACACCTTTCTGAGTCTTGTGGCTTGTGACATTTTCACTAGTTACCACACAAATGGATATGGAAACTAGTTGCAGTTAAAATACCCTTTCTTCCTCTTCTGCTTTCTATACTCTTAAAATTAACTCCTTAAGTCATTATAATTATGAAACATTTAATTTTATTCTCCTTTTTAGTATTTGTTGTTTCACTTGATATGTGATATTTGTACTCCTCTGATGCTATTTTTTGAGGGACAAAAAATTACAAAAAGCCCTCAGTTCTTGAACTGAGGTTTTTTTACACCTTTTTTTCTGGGTTTTTTGTTTGGGTTTTTTTTTTTTTTTTTTTGGCCCCTGGTCATTGTTCATGGTCTCAGTGACACATGCAATTACTGCAACTGACAAAACAAATGCAGCCTTGATAGCAAGGAGAAAGCATGTTTGCTGTTGCCACCACTGAAAAATAATTACATAGCTAAATCGGCGGAAATGAAAACTACAATGCAAAGAATTCTGAAAAATAAGTAGGAAATTAACTGCATTTCTATTTGGAACAGTAATTATGTCAAAATGCCAGCTTTTTGACTCAAAAAGGTACTCCCAGACTGTGATTGCAGTTTGATTTATAGCAGTGTAAATCAGTAGTAACCGTGATGTTGGAGTCAGTGGCATTACACCAGCGTAAAACAAATGTAACTTGTTTCCATGCTTTGGATTATTCCCAGTTTTACCATTAGCCAAACAAGAGCATGAGTTGCACCAAGAAAAACAGGATTCTTCTCTGCAGCTGGGGCTTACAGCGTTGTAATCAGCAGCACTGACTGTTGACTGCCACAGCTGCAGTTTCTACAAATGCGTCACAATGCAAAAGGTGAGAATTAAACTGCTTTCACATTTTAGCTAAATTAACAAGGTAAGACAAGAAAAATAAGGATGTAAAATTGAAGATACCAAAAAAGTATAATTTTGAAAGAAAACTACATTAGATGTGAAGGAATAAATGTTACGGTGTTAAAGCATCTGTTTGAAATGGCAGCTATTTGGAGCTTACGGTCTTTTAAGATTCAAGTGCTTACAATGTGGGTCAAGCACAGGCAATTGTAAGGAGACAATGACTTAAATATTATACCAGGCTTAGTAACATCACCTACATGGTAGGAAAAAGGATAAAAGTAACAAATGCACACACATAGCAGTTACATGGAAAAAATAATTATTCAAAAGTTAGGAGAATTTTCCTTTATTTTTTATCTTTTCTTTTTTTATAATTACTGATTTTTGGTCTGTAGCTCCTGCAGGTAAAACCACCTGAAACGGTGGGTTTTTTCTCACCTTTATCACTCTGGTCGTTGTCAATATTACTCATCTTGACAGACATTTCTGACTTGTGCTGGTTATTGTGTATACCATGACTCTGTGGAAATATGCAAGAAATTACACCTTGAATTATGCTAAGTAATTTTGGGCTCTCACTAAGTTTAGAAGTCTATGCTCCTTTTCAAGTGTTGGAACTAAAAATATTTTATTTATGGCAGTGATGGGCATTTAAGGTTTCTGCTTGGTTAATTATTTTTTCAATTGAAGAAGCTTCTGTTGGCTTGTCTGTGTGGATTGACTGGGTACATCAAGTTGTACATCTTAAAAAGTACCACCACCACCAAAATAAAAATAGATATGGAGAATAAAAAATTAAAAAACTGTTATATAGATTCCTTTGAAAGTATATGCAACTGGATTTCTGTGCTTATGTGCAACTTTGTTCTCAATGAAATTAGTAGCAATATTGAACTAATAATTAGCTTTTAGTGCATGCCATATATGCTGTTGAACACTTGGTGAAAAAGACGGTAGGTCTCACTGGTTGTTTTTACCATAACTTATGACCTGAGGCATTTACATCAATTGACTGCTGAGGGCTCTGTTGGATAACATTCATTGTCCCAGCCTAGTTGAAGCAATTATAATCATTTACTGGAGCAAATACAACAAGAGTAGTTTAATCATCTGTGTGGAAACAGCTGATTAATTTCTGTTCTAGATATTGCCAAACCTGTATTTTTTTCTAAGATTATACTTTTAGTGTCGTTTCTTATAAACTACTTATAGTCTTGACCTTTCATACTTTCTGTTTGCATTTGTTGAAGGGATGGAAATGGTAGTGCAACTTCAGGATTGAAATTCTGTTTTAGAAGTTATTCAAACTTATGTAACACTACAACTACAATTAAAGTTATAACCTGGGATCCCATAAAATGCAGCAAAAGCCATTCCTTTTACCTCAACCTATCAGCAAAATTTCTCTTTAGACTGAACTAATTCCCAGAAGGGCTTATTCTGCCAGTTTATGAAGAGTGGCCTTTTGAAACTGGAGTAAAACTTCGTGCTCATTCGGTCATGTCCAGCACTGCCAACTAGTGGTCATGACTTAAAAAGCTTAACCTAATGGAATTTATGTTAATAACTTAAAAACAGAAAAATAGAATAAAAATAGAAACATGGAATAATCTGCAGGGATAGCTGGCTCTCCTAGTATTTGTCTTGAACAATATGAACAGGGAAAAAGAACCTACCTGTATAGAGATTTCCTTCAACTTTTTATCCTCCTGTATTTATTGGACTCATTTCAGGAAGATAAATTAACTACTTCATGTCACTAATTGCCATAAAGACATGAATAGTCACAGGGCTTGTCCATGGAAACCACAGAGGATCTTTCAATTCATTATTTCCATAAATACTATTGTATGAAATATGCAATATTCTGGCTACAGTGAAAGTGTATTTAATATGCCTGTTCAACACAGGAAAGCTTTGCTTAGGATTTTTCTCTTTAAATACACTCAATTTATGACAGCTTTCAAAATGATAGAGCAACATGAGTTTCATCTAAAGCTAGTATTATAATCTAAAAGCTATTATGAAAGTTCTTTATTAATCTACCATAGTGGGGAGGGAGGCAGAAAAAACTTCTACAAAAGTACTGGAGTTCTAAATTACTTGTGCTTCGAAGGTCACTTTTGTAAGATGTTGTCCTGGTTTGAGTGACACAGGACTAATTTCTCTTCTAACGCTTGGGAAAACTGCACTTTTAGAAGACTCTAGTGTCTGAATTTGTGAAAATATTTACTTTATAGCCAGCTATGGTGTGTGGGTGTCAAGGTCTCAGTGTTTTCAAGCTAGCCAGGTGCAAGGATGAGGAGGAGCGAGACCTGGGCACTTGACCCAAGCTGGCCAACAGGATTATTTCATACCATGAACATCACATTCAATATAAATTAGAAAGTTTGCTGTGGAGTGCTCTCTCTCCCTCAATGGCTACGATCCAGAGAACTTTTCCCCAGTGCTGGACCCCTGAGGCCTTCTTTCCCTCCCAAAGCTGTAGCATTCGTAGTGTCTGACATTTGCGGTTCACTGCTGGGAGTGCACAGCTTCCTACTGATAGAATTGGCTGAGTGTAAGCCTTGTATATTTTATATTGGTATCAGGATGAATATTGGTTCTTTAGTGTTATTAATGGTAATTATCTAGTCTTATTCTATTAGATCTGTTTATATTTCAACCCCTGGGTTTCTTTGTTTTTGCCCCATTCCTCTTCCTGGATGGGGAGGTGTCATCAGGTGATAGAATAATTGTCTAAACAGCAATAAATTGTTGTGGGTTCCTCAAACCATAACAGTTGTAATCATTCCCCTATACATGCTCTGTTTCATACTTACAAAATAATTTTTAGGTAATTTTTCATCCTCCTTTTCACGTAACTTTGATCTCTGTGAATGTTTTGTACATCTTCTGAATGGTGAGAATTGCCAATAATTTTAGATACTACCATTTATTTCAAACTATTATCACACTCAGTTTCATTTGGTATTGGGTTTTTACAATGTATTTGTACTTTAAATAATAGCCTAGAATATTTGATTTTTAAATTATATGTTACCTTTGGAAGTTTACAGTATTTCATGGCTGTTTTAATGGAGGATTTGAAAGTCTTCTTTAACATGCCTGTGAATTTACCTAGTAAGTGACTTGAAAACAGTTAGGATTTTCTTTTTGATATTTCTAAGGGTTTCTACCAATTCTAAAACTAATGGACACAATTTATGAGTTAGAAATTTATTTGAATTGCAGATCTGGTAATCGCTTCTTGCATATGAAAATGAAGCCCAATTCTTTACTTGCTATGGCTTTATCAAGAATTCAGAAAATCCTGCACTTCTAGATTAAAGTCCTCACCACCTGAAATCACTGAGAACTTGTCCTAAAGGTCTGCAGGGGCAGCTTATCTGTCTGATAGAAAGTAACCATTTTTGCACAATCCTCAAGGTAGAGCTTCCCTTTACAGACCTCATTGTGAATGCAATAAGGAAAGAAGCAGCCATAAAAAGAAAATTCTGCTTAACATGCTGTTTAAACAAGAAAGCTTTAAGGTGGAAATAATAGCTGCAAATCCTAGTCTGTCTACTAGCGTGGTTCTGAATTACTAAACCTATAAATTCTTAATCTGTAACAATATCAGATTGCCAAGCAAACTTTCTTCTTGCCTTGCCTTCTTTTGGTATCTCTAAGAATGTGAAGACTGTGAAATTTGGGGGGGAATTCACCCAGTTTAAAAACTTGCTCACTTTGAAAACACTTCTACAAACCCCCTCTTCTTGTCCTTTAATTTAGTAGAATGTAATCTGTCTCTTTCTAACGTGCTATAATGCTTCCTACTGTTCCTAATGATACATTAAGTTTTTTCTTTTGGTTTATATTTGTGTTTAGTCTCTGTAAGAAGTAAGTGGGATTTTGGCCTGTTTACAACAATGCAATAAAGAATGTCTTTGACAAGGTTCATTTTCCACTTTTACATCTTCTTTGCAAGTGGATCGAGAGAAATTTATAATGCAATGCAAAAAAAACGCCTGGAGCTTTCCACATCACCTGTACAAGAATCAAACTGATTTCAGGTCTATAAAAGAGGATGGGAAAACAGAAACTGAACTGTAAACTTTAAGCATCATTAACAACTAACTTCTTCATGTGTAAACACATAACTAAATTCTAATTGCAGCAGCAGTGTTGGTTGAGTTCTTCACCTGACACTTTGTTTGGGGGTTAATGCTAGCTGGTATGTGAAAAGTAGAAATTCTGTAATAAACGATTTATCTAGAGATACAGCTCACAGAAGTGTCATTTTTTCAAGCAAGTCCAATAGAAGACAACTGAAGCAATTTTTCACAGTATTTAGGTTTCCGGTCTGTACCAGCTCTCTCTGTGTAGTAGACGTGCATAGTTAACCATATTCTTATGGGTCTGGAGAGGAAACCTGTATCCGTATCCATGAATCCACCTGCACCATCCATCAGTGCATCCACCTGCATCAGTGGAGGAAGCGGGACCACTGGACAGTGATTCAGTCTCTCTGTCCTTTACACAAAGAACTTTTGTTGGAGAGTCTCCCTGAAACTCTACTTTTTTATTTAGGGTGATGTTGTTTTGTTTTTCATACAGTAACTTTTTTGGAGTGTATATTGACTGGCTAGAGGACTTCTATTAGGATGCAGATGCTTGTGATTTAATACAAAAAATATAATTATGCTAGTTGCAATTGGGAAGATAATTTTGGAATAAGAATGTGATTTTGATTTGATTTCTATGTCTGCAGGGTATTAAACAGAAAATCGAATAACATCATACATTATTTTAAATTAATGGTTTTGGCAAAGTTGACAAGAGGAAGTAGAAGTGAGTAATACTCCCCTTGTGTACAAATGTTGAGTCTTTGATGACGTACAGTATTGTAGAAAACAGCACTGCATTTTTATATGGATTAGCCTGATCTTTTTTTGTTGTGGAATAGATCTGTGTACTTACCTAATTTTTTAAGCATATTTTAAATGTGAGTTACTTTTTACTTGTTGATGTTTTTTTTGTTCTTCACTTTTTCCTTCTGAATTTCCCCTCACATTGTGTTTACATGACAGAATGTCTTCAAGCAGCCATGTTTTTAAATCTTTTCGTTTTCTACTGTGTGGGATGCTGTTGCCCATACTATTCAGGTACTTTCAAGATTATGGACAGAAAGACAAAAATCCTCCTTGCTTTCATCCTTCTGTTTCCATGCAGGAACATCTGAAATGTCTGTCAAACTCTTTATGAAGCTAATGACAAGGGAAGAAAGCACGGGGCTCCATGGACCCTTCACACAGGTTTTTCTTTGGTTGGTTGGTTTTTAAATTTATTAAGTGTTTAATTTCATTTAAAAAAATGTTTGAAGAGGGTGGGATGATAAACAGTCAGCATAGTAACAAGCGCCTTTTGGACAGAAGGCAGTTAAGGTCTCAATTTTTGCTTCTTTTAAGACAACAGCTGTCTGAGTTTTTATGAAAATGAGATCTGATTTCAGAACAGCCAGTTTTATCACTGTTAGAATGACAGATATGCCAGAGAATATAGTCTATTAGATTTGAGTTTTTGAAGCTAAAAGTCAGTTTTTTTCTTTGATATATCTAAAGCAAGACACAATGTGTGCAATTCAATTCTTAGAGTGTAAGGAAGGTAGATGTCCAGCTCACACTGAAGCCAAAACGTTATTGTCTTTAGACTTCACAAAAACCTGAAGTTCAAACTAAACTTATATTTAGGTGAGTGACCACTAGTTCCATGCTGCTCATCTCCTAGAATCTCAGTATTGTTTTTGCCAATGATGATAAGATAATGATGGTGAGATACTGATTTTGTCTATTAGTCAGCCAGCTCTACGAGCCTTCCTGTATGCACGTGCTAGGGAAAAAAAAAAAAACAAAACAAAACAAAACACCAAAAAGGTTTTTCAGCGTTTTAATCCCTTTGGGAAATAATGTTGTACTCCCATCTTGGTGTCTGATGTCAGGAAACTTGAAAATAATTTGAAGTATTGAAATTTATGAAAAATATATACATTCAAACTAACTTGAAAAATCTGCCATTTTCAAGCAACAATATCCATACATTGCTTTTTAGGACTTGTGCCATAATACCATTATAATCATCAAAAAGCAATGAAAATAATTTTGCTGATGTTCTATAATAATAAACTAATATTTTTGGTTAGTTCATTATTTCACATCTCTGGTATCACGTGTTTGATTATATACCTTCAGAAAAAACCTGCAGAGGACAAAATGAATGAAAAAAAACTGAATAAACACTGATTATGCTACCTAGTTTTAAGTGCCCTCAATAATTGTACATTCTGTGATGCAATAATATCCCATTTTATGCAAAAGTTGCATGTTAGAAGCAATTCCAGGCTGTTATACTCTAACAGTTCTCTAATAAGTGCATTGCTCTCCAGTACTGTAATGTATAGATTTTTTTTCTTCTAGAAATTACTTTTTAACTAAACAACATTCAACATAAGAACACAGATATTGATCAGTCTTGAGTAGCAAATACTGTTATGTATGAAAAGCATTCTCTACATCAATACTAGATAGACAAAGTTTGGTTGTCTTCACTTTTTTTTTCTGGTAAGTACCTTGAAGGCAAATACGCTCTGCTTGGGGCGGTCACAGTGATTAGACTAATATAATGACAAATAATTTTTTTCTGGTTAAAGTCTTGCAAACTTCTGTTGTGAAGTCTGAAAGCAGTACAGGCCTAGAGAAACAGTGGAAAATTTACATGTGAACGAACTGATGCTAAACTTGTCCTGATCTGAAGGTCTGGCTTTTCATGCACCTTCAACTTGCTCCTCTTGCGGGCTGCTAATTTGCATGCAATTTCCAAGGTTTGCTTTGCTCCAGGTTAGTGCCTTAAGCAGCTCCCTGGTGTGGAGTATTTTCTCTGGGAATTCTAGAGGCAGAATTACATCCTGTTTTTTATGTCTCCTTTCAGATACTTACGCTTTTACTTTGTCAAATACTTCAAAATACATGGACTATTACTTGAAATACAGTGTGCCTGCCTAAGATGTCTTCTGAGTCATGCCAAAGTGACTGAAAACATCTCTGTGTTGCCCAGTTGAGTATCTAAGTAGCTGGGAGACTTCATGACAGAACAGAGTGCATTGGGACGACACTAGCTTGGGCATGAAATCACTATATATAAAAACATATACACACTACATACGTACTGTAACCAATCCAATAACCAGTTATTCTTACCCATGCAATATGGTTTTAATTTCTTTGCGTAGCTCTTTCACTATATAGTATAGAAACCTACTTTCAGAATTGATGCATGAATTAACAGAATTGTCTATGTGCTCTTTTAAGTTAGAGGGACTTTTGGCCCTACACCCCTGCTGACATTTCAGATTTTCATCCCTTGAACTAAGTTTGTATTAGAGAGTCTTAAAACCTCAGTGTGCTTGGTTTTACTCTGATACTATCAGCAGCAACTAGCTGCATACATGTCTCATACATACATGCCTCAGGAGTTTTCTTGGATTCATTAATGCCTCGTTTTCTGCAAGATAAGAGCTAAACTGTTGATGGTTTTCCATTACTGTTTTTCATGGGGGGAGGTTGTTTTTGAGATTAAAGTACTTTCTCATTTGATTCAGTTCCTTTTTTTTTTCCTCTTCAAAATTAGTCTGATGGCATAATTTTTTATGTACTTCAAGAATGTTATATCAAGTTTTTGTTAACTAATTCCAGTGTTTAAGAGATGTTTTTTGGTAGAGCAAAGTCATATTTTACTGTCTCTTTTGTGATAGGTTTCCGTTCATTTAACCTAAATATATTTTCTTTAAACAGAAACAATCAATTTTGTACACTACATCTAATGCCCAGTCTAAGGTTATCTTGTCCTTGGTAAAGATAGTATAGATCTTAGAGTGGCTCATTTCTGTAGGGCATTCCAATGTCATGTAATTTAAGATTCATTTGATTAACCTATTGATTTGGGAGGATAAAGGGTAAACTATTTTTCTTTTTATTGTCTTTTTCCATGAGCTTGCTTTCTCTTCACAAGTAAAAGAAGAAATAGAATTTTCCAGTGTAATTTTTTTCGGTACCTGTTAACAGTTGAATGGGTTTTTGCTCATTAACATCAACAGTTCATTTAAAAAAAAATCTTTAGGTAATAATGAATTAATGACTCCTTAAAAAAACAGCTAATGAATTAACTCCAAATGTTTTTCATAAATACTGAGAATATGGAAGTATTATGCTATATCATATATATTTAACGATCTGTTGCCAAAAAATACAGATCTTTCTCTCCTCAGAAAGATCAAAGTGTTACAGGTTTTAGGGACTTTTTTGACATGTTAATGGAAAGCCTCTGATGAAAAGAACTGTTGTCTTATTTTTATTTGAAGATATATATCTATTAGCTTTTACAAATATAAATTTTTGTTACATTTCAGAATCCAAAATGGAAATGCCAATACTTTCTATTTTCATTTTACAAGTAAAATGTTAGTTTTTCAGAACTGAAATTCAAAAACCTTCTCTGAAATGTTTTTCATTCCTTAATTTAACATCTCTACTGTAGTCCATTGTCTGTGTTGTGCTCTCATTAAAAAAAAATGCTTTATTTTTCATCAGGAATATTTTCATGTGAAATATTCCAGTCAGCACTGTGCCAAACTCATTTTTCACAGAGATTTTTAGAGAAAGATGTTGTGATGAGTCATGTTCCCCAACTGTGCAAGGTGGGGACTTAGCTGGTTTGCAATTTTCCGTAAGTGGAGTTGCTTTATTTTGAAAAATGAGTTTACCAGCTGTTATTAGCATTTGCAGTACTTCTAGGTCATGCTGTTTGTCTATAAACAGGTAGTTTGTTACTTGTAAAATAAAGAAGCTCCTAAATTCCTTTGCTTAAAGAATCATAAAAGGGTATATGTGTTGATAGGTTTTCTTAGTGGTTTACTGGGTGTTGACTAGGAAGGGACTAGTAAATATTTTCATGTTTAGAACCAAGGAGGGATAGACTGCCAAGCTTGCTGTTGGAATGCCTGCACAGGAACTTAACTAAAACATGAGATTGTCACAAAAGTAGTTGCAGCCACAGGAGGAAGTACCAACTGGAAGGTAGCTACAGTGAAAATGTCTTTTTTTCAGTTTGAATGCTGGTTGTAGCTGATGCCTCATGAAGATCCTAGGATCTGCTGAAGCAGAAGTCAGAGACTTACACAGGAAGACTTGACAGGTGGTTTAGCTCCAAGCCTCCATGATTTCCATGGAAAATAGCTCAGTAGGTAGCATTACTGAAAACCGAGCAAGTACTTCAAAGATTGAAGGCAACTCGTAGTTCAAAATCTTGGTTCAGATTGCTGCAGGGTCTTCTGTATTAAAATTCAGTTTGTAGGATCCAAACTCGATCTATGTAGATCTATGATGATCACTCTATGTTTTAAATACCGTCTTCACAGTCTCTGGAAATGGCATCTGTTGTAGAGTGGATAAATTGCATTAATTTAACAATTACATGAATCTTTGAGCTAGGCAACATTTTATTGTTAATTGCTTACCCTGAAAATTTTTTCCAGGTTATTTTCCCTATACAGAAATTATAACTCAGAATATATTCCATGCAGAATACAATTATAGTAGAATATATACCCAGAATGAATAGGAAAACATATAATTAATATTTCTCAAAGTTTACATTTACAAGTTTTTGCCTGGTTGTCAACATATAATAGTAATTCAACTATCTGTAACCACATATAATTATGGCATAAATGAATACAGAAAACAAAGTAATTAAACAGAAATAAAATGAAAAGAGTTGTTTGTTTGTTTGTTTGTTTTTAAAAGTAGAACAGAAACATAAAATAGTTTGTCTAAGGGAGAGGGTAGCAGGTGTAGGAATGGGCAGCAGTCATTTGTCAACATAAGAAAACCATAATGGTAGCATCAAGAAGAAAATTATGCTAATAAAAATGTCATGCCTCATGATACCATTATTACTTGCCTGTGTTACATGAATGATAATGAGAATTACATCACTTCTTGAATTTCTAAATTGCTTTACAACCTGATTGTCTATACATTACATTCTGCTTTACAGTTGGCAGATTTTCAGCACTTTCCAAAGAGTTTAGATTGTAACATTGTACATTCTTTGCCTTAATTATACGTGAAGGTGTTGTTTCATGTTTCCATAAAATTCATGAACCTTTTCCCTGAGGCTTGTTCCCTGTTGTTCAGCTAAAGGGACTAGGAATTTCTGATATAGAAAGGCCAGACCACCTTTCTACTTATGTGGAAAACTGCCTTTCCCAATCATACTGTTTCTGTGCTTTGGTTTTCATCACACATCAGCCCAGCACCGGACCTAGGGTCCACCTTCTTGTTTATATGTTGGGTATTTTTCTTGGTAGAATTTGTAAACTTTTTTTTTTTTTAGAAGCAGCATGTTGTGCTGCAGTTTAACTTTGAAACTGCCCATCTAACACTAGATTAATTTCCTGTACCAAATATCCATTTTCTTTTATTTGGATCACAGCAGAGTAGTAGTAAGGGATATGTTTCAGAAACATAAATTTCACAACCTTGTAATTCCAAAGAAGCATGAAAATGATTTTATTTAATCTTGACCCTAATATGTAAATCCCACACAGCATTTTCTCTGAATTGTATCACACAAGATCCAAAATGCTTGTGAAGATGAGTCAAACAACAATAATGTTTTGAAAACAGAGAAATCCTGAAGTGATAATCTGTTTAATATTGGTCATCATAAACCTTCAAATTTTTCTATGACAAAATAATTCCAATTAGTCTATTTTACTAAAATTCTGTTAAATTTTCTCATTTTAATTAATCCCTTCCTTAACACTTACAATGTATGCATAACTGGCATAATTTCAGTAAGGCAATTCTAATGATTCACTGTAAATTTAGTGTAGCTGGTGTTCATTTCTGTCCTATCATATGGCATTCTTGGTAATTCCAGAATGAGAGTTTTGAGGTAATTTACTTTTTCTTCTCAGAACCTGATATTAGTAATTTTTTTTTTTTTCCCCTCCAAGCTCTTCTTCTGACATGGGAAGTGTAATGCTCATTGTTCTCTCATCCAAGCTGATTCTAGGATGGCAACTATCACTTTGAGTTGTTCCATTTTCATAGTTCCACATGACTATGAAAAACTATTTTTCTTTGTTTGTACTGACTCTGGAAAATGACATAATTTCTAATTGAATCAATGTCAGTTTTCTGGATTGCTGGGGCTGTATCTTGGAGATCCTTCATTTTCCTCTTCTGTTGCTTCAGAATTTGGTCACCTGTCCCTTTCCTCTTTTATGTTCTGGAATTATCTATCTGACAATCTTTTCTCATCCATCAATCTGATGACATTTTAAAAAAAAAAGCCTAGTCTCCTAATGAAAGTAGACATCAACTCATGAGGAGCTACTGTACATCTGGAATGAGAAGTCTTGGGTTCTTCAAAGCTACACAGCCACTCCAGCTACTAAAAACTGTAAATTATAATGGAAGATCTGTCAAGAACATTTACTGTTTTTGCTCAACTTCTGGAGAAGCTCACAATGGAAAGTTTAGAAGGCTCAGACTATTTGCCAAGAAAGAAGGGGGTGCTGTAAAGAAGAGAAATCTTTCAGTCTTCTGGGAAATGAAACTACTTGTGTAAGTTATATTTACCCTTCTAAAATTTATATGATAAAAATAGAGGAAAACTATTAATGACCTATCATCTGTTAGTAATTTTTTGCACCATACAAGGAAGGTTAAAGTTAGGTTCTAGCGCTTCCTTTCCCTTTGTGTCTTTTATAAGTTAAATGATCTGTAATTTAAGAGGCATGGAAAGCTCTCTCTTGGTGAGTGCAATCTGTTCTTCTCATATCCTGGCAAAACATATATTTTAATTAAAACCCTTCCACATTGCATCTAGTCAATTGGATAGTTCCAATGGAATAGTTCATCCTAAATGTGTTTGACATATGCAAAGCCCATCTCAAAATGCATAAATTATTTACTAAACAAAAAGTAATGAAAAGGTCTTGATATAGCTGAGAAATGATACAAAAAACTAAAGAGGTGACAAGGTAGATTCTTTCCCCGTGTGAAGTGGCACAGGTTCATTTATAGTCAAACAGTTTGACTGTAGATGTCTCATTATCTGAGCTTGTGGAAAGACATGAATTTGAAACATGGTGATTTGGTGCTATATGAGAGAAAATGCCTACCTACGATGGATGGATGTACTCAGTTGCAATGAAAAAAGCATCTTAACTTTGAATCTACTTTTGCTTAATTTTTTCAAAGCATAACGTGCTGCAGATCATGTGGTAATATATTTGTAAGTTTTCTGTCCTGATGCACAAATTGAGAGAGACATTTTGAGTAATTAGGATAACTTTGGAACTTCAGATAAAGTGAAGGCTTGTCTGTGCTGAGGCGGTACAGAGCCAACTGTGAATTTAATATTCACTGCATGCTCCTCACTACTCCCCAGCAAATATTTTTAGTTTTTACCAGGAGTGCATTCTTGTGCTGCAGCTGTCTACATAAGTGAAATTAGTCAGTGTATTACTAATTCATAGCCTGGCTTGTCATGTGCTTTCTTGCTGTGGACAAGTCCAGACTTTTTTTTTTTTTCTTTTGGTTAAAACTCTCTTCAGTTTCTGGAGTTTAAGAAGTCAAACTGCTGAACTTTATTGCCAAACTTTTTGCAATAGGCAGTATTATTTGCCAACCTGATTTATTAATTTTTATCATTCACCTACGTACCACAAACAAAAGATTTCTTCTGAGTCACCCTCATGTTAACTGTAGCTCAAAACTGCATTCAGAAAAAGTTCTAAGTTTCACCATAATGGTGAAACAACTCACCTGTCATTACGGTGCATGTGAAGAAGAGTTTTGGAAAAATACAACTGTTCAGTTTCGTTTAAATTATGAATAGCAAATTTATGTCATTACAGCTCTATAAATTCACAATATCCTGTTAATCATGCTTTATGGGTCTCTTAGGTATTTCATAATCCTTGCTGTAACACAATATATTTTTCTTTATTACAATATGTTGCTTAGTAATGCACAAATCTCACTTAAAATGCAGCTGCTTGGATTTTTTTAATGGTTGTCTGTCTTTACTTAAGGATGGTATCAGTAATATGCCTCTCTCTCTGTGCCAGGAATGAGGATGATAGTTTCATATCATGCTTATCAAAGTCACCATCGTTAAAAAGGTGATAGCTCTCTTTATATGTCTTTTTAGACACTGGAATTCATGAATCAAAAAAGCCCATATATGTGAGACAGGAAGGAAAGCAATTTGTATAATCTAGGAAGCTACCAAAAAAAAAAAAAAAGAAATCCCCCAAAAAGGAGGAGGGGAGAGGCAGAGGCAGAGAGCAGTACACATTACTCTTTAATGATCTGCACCTGGATTCAGTCACCCTTTCAGGCCAGGCACTGGGCAATCTAGAATGCAGTTTCACAGCTGGAACAAAATACTGTGTCTCAGCAAGCCAAAACCATTAGGGGTGTGGGAAAGGACTGTTTCATTTTTAGGGTTGAAATGCTCAGTTCATAATAAGATTTCTATTAAAAAAAGGCTAATTACCTCAACTAGTTCTATTAAAAAAATGTAACTGCAAATGAAACCGTGTCAAGATTTTATTTTGTTTAATGGGGCCCCCATGAACAAGTGAAATCACAAGCAGTACCATCCACATACAAGCTACTTAGAGAAATGACAGGTGGTTTTGTTTTTCCCATACAAATTAATCCTTTTTCCTCCCCAACGGCCTTTGGGCAGACTGAGCTCTTCTCCTTTGACTGTCCTATGTTGCTGTAATTAACACCTGAATTGGTATCTTGTAAGAGAAATATGGTCCTGTTTTGAAGCACATTCACAATTTCTCTCCTGTCTTGCTCTCAGAGATAGATAACCAACTGTTAAAGGGTGAGTACCAGAAACTCAACTTTTGATGATGGATTTGCAGAATAACTTATGTTTTAAGAATAATGTTCCTCTTTGTTCACCTGCTGTTAAATCACATTTGATACCTTAAAAAGAGGTGTTGAAAAATGACTCTGTCCAGTTGTTTCTACAAATAATATGTTTAGATGCTGACTGAGATAACTTTATTTTCAGCCTGATGCTAGGAATCTGTATGGTAGTTTGTTGAGTAAAATAAACTTGATTCTGCTAATAGATTTCTTACACAAATGTGCTTGGTCGACCGCTGTCACCTAAACCATGGTTACTTGACTGTGAAAACGGAACTGCTGCAACTATGAGTGTTTCCACAGTAACATTGACGTTCCGTGTGACACTGGTGTAAAGCTCTCAACTTTTTAAGCAAAGTTTGTAGGAAAAAGGGAAAGACTGTAATAAATGATGGCAGGGTGTGGGAGGAGGGTTGCTGAGTAAGATTTGGGATTAGGACAGAGAACATAAAAGGAAAGGTCCTTAGCCACTTTGTTGTTTCCTGGAATAAGGGTGACAACTTAGCTAGGGAGGGTCTGTCGTGTTGCTGTAAGAAGGGTCACGATTCCCAATCATCCTAATCGGTTCCTGTGTAGTTACAGGTGTACAAACTGTTCAGGTCCAAGTGGTTTATGGGGAAAAAAAATTTACAAGTTTAGTTGTGTATTGTAATAGGGTTTGAGAGAGAGTAGTTACAGACAATGGCATGAGTCATTAGTAACACAAAATTATAAGCTGTCTGGCTAGTGAGAAGCTGTTTTTGACGTTGACAAAAGAGGAAATTTTTTGTGTGTGTCTGATCAGCTGGCTCAAGTGAAGTAAAGAGGGTCTTTTGGTGCCTCAATTGCTAGTACAGTAAGAGGAGGAACTTTAAATAAAAGGGATCAAAACTTCCGTGCTGAAATACTCATAGTTTGAAAAGAGTCTGTAACTGTGACTCTATTCAGATCTCAGGTATGTGGTAAGATCCATGAAGATTTGGAGCATTAGCATTTGCGTAATGTCTTCTTTAGTCACAGGCAGATTTCAGTCACGCTTTAGTCTTTCTTATTGACCCCAAATTGTTGTGCACAGATTTGTTATTTTTGTCTTGTTGCAGAGGCACAACCATTTATTCTTTTTTTACTTTTCTAGTCTGTACGGAGTTTCTTCATTCCACCTGAAGTTTTTTCCTGACTATTTGACACCACCATTAACCGCTTCAGATCCAAGTTTTCTGGCTCCCCTATACACTCATGGAGAATCACAGGGCTTTGTCAGCAAATACTCTTTTGCAATCTGTTTGCCTAAACACTGTCAGAACTCAGGCCTATGCTGCCCAAGGAAGGCAGAAAACCTTTCCACAGGTGATTTTTTTTTTTTCCCCTGCTTTCAACTTTTTGCAAACAGTAAAGCTGTATCAATTTTTTAGGCATGGATGACAGAGGAAATTGGTTACAGAGGAAATATTCCATAATAACAAAGACTACTTTTGAAATGGTCTCCAAATTTGCAGGGGTGAAGATTTTGTCCTATATATGGTAAACAGTGTGATTAGAATTTAAATATTACTTGAATAAAATGGTATGAGAAGTTTTTTTCCTTCACAATGTTTGTGTTCGGTTGGTGAAAATTTGAGTAATTAAATGAAAATAATTAGATTAAAACTCAGGGTTTTTTTCTATTTTGCTTGCAAAATTAAGGGAACTGGGCTTAATAAGATAATAGCAAGAGAAAATCTTCAATTTCAGAGCTATTTCTGCAACAGTTATCTGTGTTTCACAGTAATCTGTGCTCTTGTGTTCATGGCAGGTAGGACAGGAAATCATAGACATAATTGGTTAAGGCAAAAAAGATCCAGGTTAAAATTGTGAAAAACTTTCTATTGATAATGATATTAAAACACTGGAATAAATAGCACAGAAGAATAGCAGAGATTTAATTTTTGCAGCTTTTAAAGACACATCAGATGACTAGTTAGAATGAAATGTCTGAATTGTGTAGGTGGGAGAAATGTTTTCTCTACGGTTCTCTGCATATGAGTTTTTTTCTGAAAGTGCAGCCATTTCAAAATAAATTGAAATTACAAAATGTGATCTATTTAAGGCTTTTGGACATGTAACAGCGTATCTTAAACAAAAAATAATTTTGAAATTACCTTCCTGATAAAACAGTATTGAGGCAGCCTTATCTTAAAATCAGGAAGTTCAGAAAAAGAGAAATCTGGAGGATTTGTGCTAGAGGGCAGTCAGTGAACATTTGTGAGTGTGTATGTAATGTATAAGAAGATGACATTTTTAAGTGTTTGTCAGAGAGAGAGAGATTCATGTAAACACAGCTATCCTCAGAAAAAATGAAACAATTATTTGGAAGTTACAAGATGTTGCTGTCCATACTATAGTCTTTATCAAAAAGTATGCTCTCATGTAGTATGATAAATTACTGTAAATTCCTATTTCAGCTAAAATATTATTTCAAACCAATTATATACTCTGATTGGAATGTGTGTCAGGTGCCATATTTAATTTCTACTACATTAAAATTACATGTGATCATGAATAAGTAAAATAACCAGTAGAAAAGCATTGGCTTTGAAGGTTAAAAAAAGCATATTGTCTACAAAAATCAACTTTTTTTCCCCCTTTAAAATTCAGAATAGAATATATGCAATGTACATTTAAATCATGTTTAGACAAATTCACTTTGGAGTTCAGTGCAAGCTACAGGCCAAATTGGTAGAACTACATCAAGTTAATTGCTATGAAATGAAAGCTTATACCTGTTCTCAAAGCCTTTACTTTTACCCAATTTCAATTTCTGCAAATTGTGTTAAAAGACATTATTGTAATTGTGAACAATTTTTAAATTTTTAACTATTTTTTTCCATAGAAAACCATTATGATTCTGAAGTTAAAGAACTCTCCAAAATCTTGCAATGAAAATTTTCTTAAGTGATTTTTCTTCCTCTTTTGTAGTATATGGAAATCACTATTAATAGTTTGAGGAACAAAATCTATTATTTTCTGCCCTACATGTATATTTTCTTTATCTCTTTGACTTTTGTAAAACAAAAGTCATTATGGACCTGTTTATGTAGGTGTTAATGCAGTTAATGGATCTAGAGAAAACATGAGAAATACATACAGTAATCTTGCATTGTTTCTTCCTCAACTGTCGGATTTTTTTACTGCCTACAGATTTCCTAAAAATGTGTTTTGCTTTGTTTTTAAAAAACTGCCTAAACACTCTTAGAAGAGAAAAAAATCCTTTGATAAAGCAGAAAAAAACTAAGACTTTGGAATGACTGTTACTGTCTTACTCTTCATCACAGACCCTCCTGTATTACCTTCTGAACACAGTGGTGATCTTAAAGTACAGCTGAAGAAGAGAACATGATCAAACTATGTTGAGATACTTTGATTTCACTGTTGGAAAGGCACCTTGAATAGAGTGTTACTGAAATCCTTCTTACAGTCTTCAGTACTTTCTTCATGTTACTCTTTGTTTATGAAATAATGACCAAAAAGCATCTGGCATAAAGTCATGTTGTAGACAAAAAAGGCAGCCTGAATGAAGACTATCTCACTTTTTTCCCACATAATAAGCAAAAGTATCACATTTTTATACAATTAGAAGTGCCTGTAGTTTGTCCATAAAGTTCTATGTTAAATTAGATTTTTATAAAGGTATTGCTATATAAAGTTACAGCTTTTTATCTTCCCAAGATGGTTGATTAATATACTAACTGGAGATTTCAGGAAGGAGAATATGGCAGCTTGTCAGTGATATGTCTCATTGAGCCAAAGAAATACAAAGCATTTTATGGTAAAAGGCCACAACTAGTGACTTCTTTTTAAAAACAAAACAAAAAACCAACAACAAACCCCAAGAACACCACCAAAAGTATGTATAGCAGGGGAAGTGATCTGTCTTTCTGCGCTGAGCAAATCACCTAATGTTTATTTTGACTGTGTTCAAGCAAGGCCTTCTAACAGTTTGCCTTTTAAATTTGAGAGAAACACTATCTTTGTGTACAAGTTGGCCAGGGTTCCTTGCCTGTTCCTTTATGGTCCCATTATGCTTTTTCTCAAGGAGGTGAAATCTTCTCAAATATGTCTTATTTTCTTTTGTTTACTTTTTTTTTAACCCTGTTCATACCAAAATGCAACTTTTTAAAGATTTCTTTTAAAGTTCTGGAAAAGAGTACGTGTTAATAGCATGTAAGAAAAGTATTCACAGTATTGCAAATGGTGGATGTTCACCTTCTGGTGAATTACAAAAAATTATCAGAAGAGTTTAATTATGGGAACAAAGAACTCTTCTGATGCCTGAAAAAAACCTAGCTTATTCTTACTTGATTAATGGTTGGAAGGAGCAGTGTCTTACAAGAAAGCCGCTTCTTATCCTTTATTTGGCTAATTCCTTGGCTTTTGGGGGAATTAAATACATCCTTTTCTTCCGGGTTAGCTTGCATAATGTCCAAACATATTTATTTGAGAGAGGAATGTATGCCATTCAGATGGTTATACAATATACTTTAAATTATGGTCACATACTTGTTGCATCTCTGGTACTACTGTATTCCAGTTAATGCTGAGTAATCTGAAGGATAGAATACTGACATTAACAACTAGCTATATCCTTAAACAAATCTTGATCTTAATAAAAAGAGAATCTTTTTTCTGTGTAGTAGATACCTTATCTGGGTTTTTGGCATGTCTTACTTGAGCCAAACTTGTTTAGATTATAGGTACAGCTGACGTAAATCAAAATCCTGACAATCAGTAAACTAAACAAATTTACAGCAGCTGAGACTTCACTTTTCTGCTATGCACTACAACATATACAGCTTTTCTTCTTTAATATGTTCACTAGAGCTGAAAAATTCATTCTTACAAATTATTGTAGTACTCAGCAACATGTAGGTATTTTTAATCAGCAATTATGAAGGGAAGATTCCTGATTTTTATATTTCATTACCTTTATTTTTATCTGTCCAAGAAACTTAGCATACCTTCCACTGAAACTACCACAACAAAGTGAAATTTTATCTTAGTAGCTTTCTACTTGTACAGTGTGTCTTCTATGTTTGACTCTGGTAGCTTCTTCAAAACCATGTAAAGTGTTCCTTTACAGTGCTGTTATAAGTAATTGTTCTGCTGATGCTCTAAGTGTGGTTTCATGTTTGTAAAGTTCGTCAGAACTTTGCTGGTTGGGATAAGTATTACCTAAAGAGTAGCTTATTCTAGAAGGTGGGATGAGGAGAGATTCAGCTTCTGTAAGGAAAAAAGTCATCCTTGAACTATTGAAAGAGCTATGTAACAGGCTGATACAGGTGCAGATTCTATAGCCCTGCTGGTTGACTTTGACATGCTTTTTTGATTTCGAATGCAGGAGATTCAAACACTGATAGATTTTGCAGCTCTTCATAGCTCAGAAAGCCTGTGACCTGAACAGTACATGTTCTGCTTTGGCATTGTGCAAGGGAATGATCCAGACTGAAGCGCACAGTTCAAAATCCTCAACATGCCTCTGCTCCTTCTCTTGCGGTACAGAATCCCCTTAGTGGTACTTCCCCAGTAACTATGGAAAGAAAAGGAGACAGGGATTCCCCACAAAAAGGATCAGCTTAGCTTTAGAATACATAAATACTATCTTCCTTATGACTTAACTTTTCTTATAGGAAGTCAGAACAGCAAGGGACTGAACTGTTGAAAATTGCTTCTGATGAGTTCTGGAGAAGGATAAAAAGTAAAAGGAATAGAACATTCACTTTGTTGCTTCCCCTTCCATTACATTCTCTCTTATCCAATATTTTTATATTTTCCCAAAAACATTCAAAGTAAAACTGAAATCTTTTACATTACCCTTCAGGCAAAAGCTTTTTTTTTTTTTTAACAAGATTCCATATTTCTTATAATTTATTATTAATTTTTTTCAGTGATCATAAATTTTCAAGGTAGCCATAGAGAAATAATTTCAAAAGAGGTTGAAACCACTTAGATCACATCAGAGGAGCTGAGCAAATGGCTGTTAGCCTTTCTTCCTCTTATCCAGAGAGTAACCGTGACTATCTTTCATCAGGTGAACCGAAATATAATTGTTTCCTATCAAAAAAGATTTTACTTTATTTTCTTTACATTTTTGTGATCTAGATTCATTTTTATAATAAAAAGATAATTTTAAATGTTGCTTAGCTCTATTTTTTCTGAGCTCCAAAATAAAAAACGTTGTCATATATTTTATATTACTATAGCTCTCGATATATAAAATGCTTTAGATACAGGGGAGAGGTATAAGCACATCATTCAGATCTAAATGGATTTCAAAATGTTTCCCATCTTTCCTTAAAAATTTCTAAAGTGTTTGGTTAGAAAGATTCGGGGTTTGCTTCAAACTGACTGAAAGCTGGTGAGCAGTTTCTCATTGCTAACATGTTTGAGAGGAAGGGAGGAAAAATACTTTAATCGGCTTTATTTTTTTTAAATCTAACAACAGAACTAATTATATAGTTTCAGGTAATGATAAATTTCATACCTATTGCCATCAAAGCTCGCAGTGATTGATTCCAGGGTTTTGAAATGGTTTCTAATAGCAACATCAGAATATTTCTATTGTTGGAAAAAATAAATTTTTACTGTTTTCAATATAAATTAGCTTGCCTTGGTAACTGAGATGATGCCAGAAGCTCTTTATAAGAGAATTCAGTGACCATCCAAAAAAGAACAACTTTCCTTCGTCTTCCTTTTTAAATTTTGGGTTCCAGCCTTGAAAATAAAAACTGTTGCAATTTTTTCAGTAGGAAATGGACAAGGATCTCAGCATTTCTACAGCATAAAGCGGTGAAGAGCAAGTGTTTTATTCTCACTACACTTACTTGCATTTGGAGTTCTTCACAGGATGCCAGTCTTCTAGCAAATCCTGTCTTGAATTTGTCTGTTCTGTTTCCTGTGCCTAGAATTCAACATTTTGATGCTTATTATGAAGCACTTAAAAACCGTGAACTATTATGAAATTTTACTGTAGCTACAGTAGTGCTTGTTTCTTTCCTAAAGTAGTTTGTGGCAGAGTATTGCAGCATGAATCATATCTGATGTACCAGAGCAGGATCATGATCTATTTATATGGTTTTTCTTTATGCCTCAGTGAATTTCAAACCTTTTCACTTATTTCCTCAGCTTTACTTCTACTACTCGACAATATTTACAACAGATGTTCTTTTATTTAGCAATAGAAAGCAGAAAAACACAAGGCCTCTAGAAAAAAAGCCTAAGTTTTCTTTCCATCCTTTCATGACAGTAAACTCTTGCTTTACCCGAAGTGACTGAACTTATATTTAATATTTGATGGCATATTTTGTTTCAGATCTTCTCTCACTTACAGTTTATGATGGAAGGTGAACAACTAATATGCTTTGCATAATATTTTGGCATAAAAGTATCCAGTAAAAATAATAATACTTACTTTTCAGCTTCAAAAAAAATTTCTAAAATATAAATACTCTATTTTAATGCAATGATGAACTACCGTAAATACTTTGGACACAGGGGAAAAATACGAATTCTATTGCTTCTTCATTGATTTTTGAGGTGGAGCTTGCATTTATAAAGAAGTTCTACTACCTAAAATACTGTTTGGGTTTTTTTAAAATATATATTTTAATGCTAATTTCTAAATTTACCATTTTTCTAATGTATACTGTAAGAGTTCTCATTTTCCTAAATAACAGAAAGCTTCTGCTTGCTATCGCTATTTTAATTATAGCTTCTAGTTCACAATAAATAACTTCAGAGGCAGTAGGAAGAGTTTCTTGTCTGCTCTGTTAAGATATTACTAACCTTTTTTTCAGCAGGTGAGGGATGGTCTTAATTCCAAGCTACTTGCCAGACCATATCCCACTACATTAGTTGAGGCAGAAGTGTAATGATGAGATACACTAAAAAGCCTCAGAAACAAGATTCTCATATATTTTCTGAAACAGTGTTGAAGTGAATTAGCAATAATCATATGAATTCAGTAGAGGAATTTTAACAGTTCATACCAGCTGAAGATGTATGCCTGAGATAATAAGGTTTGATATGGATAATAATTAGTGTATGCAGTAGTTTTCAAAGTGCAAGAATGATGTTCCTCTTGAGGACACTAAGAACACTCTTTATTTTGAGATATGAGATATTTGTTAGTTAAGGCCTAAGATTACAGGATTAAGGGGCAAAGTTAAATCCAGTAAAATAATTATTATGGTTTAATATTAAAGTGGACCTCTAAAAAAATGAAAGCTTGATTCAATTGTTAGTGTTTAAGAAATCTGGGATCTGCCTTCTTTGAGTCTTTAAGAAATTATAAGGTTGAGGGAATTGTGGGTGGACAGGGAGACCTGTGTGGGGATTTTCCCCTTTGCCCTTTTAAAGGAAATGATACATGAACTTCATATGAGAGGCTAAATGTCTTTCTCCCAGAAAAGGAAGAGACTCACCTTTGCTAAGGCTAAAATTCAGTCCTGTGCATCAAGTCCATGCAAGATAGGTGTATCATCTGCATCAATTAACTTCCTTTTAAACCGTAGTTTAATAATATGCTTGAGGCATCATAATTACAATGAGTTTACATGTCACTGAATGCCATTCTCTGAGGTGGACAGTGGTAACTTGTATTTGTTGTATTATATGTAGGAACTCTCATAGAAATACCATACCAGTCACGTTGCTTCTTAAGAGCATGAGCTTTAGATATTTCTTGACCTTATGGGCTATTCTTGTCACATTTCCATTCGTTTCAGTGAGATTTGGATCAAATTTGGAGGAAAACCTGAACTTCTTTATTACTTTTTTTCCCCTCTCTATTTATGCTTGATTAAGTTGGAAACAATAACATAGCTACTGACCAGAAGAATTCTTGTTCCGTACGCAGTCTGTTTCCTTAAAAGACAATGGGAATCTGATCATTCCTAGGAAAAGATATTGTGTCTTTTGAATTTCTTCTGAAATGTAAATTGTTACAGTGGTTAACTTCTACTGTGAAAAAGCAGTCTGGTATAATAGAGTACAGTATATAGCACAAAAAGATTATTTTGTCCATGTGTATTTCACACTATTATGGTAAGTCAGTACTGCAAGTTTCATAAAGTTTTAGTTCTAACCTTTTTTTTGTATAAGATTTTAATTGTGCATCTGTTGATGAACCAGTCTCAGGCATGCACACTAATCTGTGATTATTTGATAGAAAACAATCAATTTCTTGTCTTATGATGAGACTAGAAACTCCATCTTCAATTCCTCTTCTTTATGACTGGAGAGAAGCTCAGAAGAGTTCCTGGACTTTTTGTTATGAAATGCGATAATGATATTAAAAAAAATTGAGATCACCACGACAATTACCTGATTATGAATGAAACCTATGAAAATCAAAAGATTCCAAGTCTGTAGGGTAAAAGAAAATAAAGAAGTGATTTTTAGCATTTGGATAACACTGGACAGGTATAATTATTTGAATGCAAAAGGTAATCCTTCTCTGTATGGTTATCTATCCTTCTACTAAGGACCTATCTTAGTAGCTGAACCTGCTGGTTAAGGAAATAGTTATCACCTGAACCCCAGTGCCTGAGTGAGCTTCAGGAAAGAAATAGCTTTGGCTTTTATCCAGGAAGAAAGGAGAAAGAGTATTTTTCTGTCTATTTCTCATTTTACAGCAAGGGTGTCTCTGAGTTTTGTTTTGCTCACATTATGTGAAAAGTCTCCCGACATTTATTCCAAGATTTGCTGCAATTCTAGGCACAGGCTGTTACTGAAATACATGATGAGGTAAGTCAGTAATTTTTTTTCTTTCTTTGATCTTGGCCAAAGAAGCTACTTTACATAAGAGTTGGTATTAAAGATATGGGAGGCAAACATCACAATCTGTATAGGTCTGTCTCTATGATGGAAGAATGATGTTTGAGGTTGAAGCAGATGATTCATTAACTAGAGATTGCAATTTTTCTCATTAGATATGTGGCTATATTTAAAGAAATACGTTTTCACCTCGTATGAAGAAAGTATGTGTGTGTTCACATATATGCACATCAAACCATCTCTCCACTGTAATATCTAAGTCTATCCAGAATTAATTTTTATTAGACATTAAAAAGAAAAAGTGGGGGAGGGAAGCATACAGCTACTCAAATCTTGTTTTGCTGATATTTAATGAAAAGCTATATTACCACATATTACGTCTTGAAGATCTATGAGGTTACTATAGAGTCAAGTTCTGGTCCTCCTGTGATCTTGGAAGAACTCTTAAAAAAAACAAAAGAAAACAAAACAAAAACCAAAAACAAAACCAACTCAAAAACCCAACAAACTCCTGAAGGTTTACTCCACTAAGAGCTGCAAGAGTTTATCTCTTAGATACCTTTGTATGATATTTAATTAGGACCTCAAAAGCCTTTTTAATGATTTTTTGGGAAGAAAACAAAAGTAACATAGAGCAACAAATTAAAGTGATCCATTCAGAAAACACAGACCATCTAAAATGGGATAACACTGCATTATTATTTCTTGTAGACTGAGGACAGTGCTTTTTTTTTTTTTTTAAGAGAGTTTTAAAGTATTTATGTTACAGGTGAGATTTCCAGGTTCAAATATCTATATTCCGCTTTTTGTTAATCTAGATACCTAAACATCTACCCTCCAAGGAAATGCATCTGAAATATACTCAGCAACGTAGCACACTACAAAAGTCTTTGAAATTTAAAATAAAAAGTCACTATAGTGTAACCTGCTATTTGTTGGGAAATGCATATGTAAGTAGCTTTTTGTAATTGTTCATGAAGCTTTTAGACAGATATCCCCTCAGGTACCTGTGAATTTCAGTGTAATGTGTGATGATATTGTTTATTCAGATTACATATTAGCATTCTTTACACTTCACTACTTCTTTAGACGTCTGGGACTTTGTATAATTGGTTCTGTAAACTTATTTCACTTGTCTGTAAACTTATTTCACTTGCCTACAGTGTGGAAATGATTCTTTATAATATGTTGTCACATCTCGCTATGGAGCCAAGTAGAAGTTGTACAATAACAGTTTCCTGCAGTTTACAGAAATTTACCTCTTGACATTGCAGGGTATGGCAAGTCATATTGAAATTCAGAGTCTAATGCCAGAAGTTCTGTAAGTTGACATGCCAACAGTGATGTGGAAAATTATTTTGCTGATGAACATTCCTCTGTTTCACTAATCTGAAAAGCAGTGAACTCTTCAGTGGTTTCAACTTGCACTAAGGTTTGAACCTACCTAACTTTATCCTTGATTGATGCTACCAAGTTCATTGTTACCTTTCCACCTGTCCTCTGGTCCACTTGGAGTTACTAGTTCTGGAATTATTTGTCTTTTCAAGGAATAAGTCTGGGATTTTTCTTAAGAGTAGTTTGAGCTACTCAAAAGTTGTGACTGCTGGAAAGGAATCCACAGCTGACAGGCTGTTTATTGAGGGCTGCACATCCCACATAGTAACTCACCAGAAAAAAAAAAGATAGTCTGTAAGTTTTCCTACAATCAGAAAGTATCTGTTTTACCTTTGAGCATTATATTTTGAATAAAACTAAATATAGCACCAGCTGCCATGATTATCATGAGGTAATTGGACCCAAGGGATTAGAAGCATTTGGCTACAGGTTTTACCTGTAACAACCCAGAATGTAAATTATAATAATTACTTCACAATAAAAGTCTGTATAGCTGCACCTTATTTCCAAAGTAGCCTGAGGTTAGCAAAATACTTTTGGATACCTTCAGCAATTTCATTTCCTTTGTACTTTAAGGTTACTTCTATTAACCTTAGTTTGATGAAGGAGTGAAATAAACAAATGCAAATATACCTGAAATCTCTTCTACAACTTCAGTGCTGTTTTGTAAAGAAAATATTTATGCCCAGTATTGTGTCATTATTTCTAATTTTTTTTCAAAATAAATTCTGCAGATGCCTTGTGTCTGACACAGTTGTTCAGCGGTTATTACCTGTAAAGTCACATTACACTGAGATTTTTAAGCAAGTCAAAGAATTTTGCTACATTACAGTCAGAAGCCAAAGAGGGTAAAAGGAACCTATGAGGCAGCTTTAAAGATTTAAACCGTTTACTCTGAGCTTTACAAATCTTGGATATCTTACTGCAGTTAATACTACTATGCTTGTCATCCCTATGTAACCTCAACTGCTGACAGTGCCACTTTCTGCACTAGAAGCAAGGAAATGCATCGCTTGGGCTGACAAACATATAGTAGCCTGACAAGGGGAAGGGAGAAACCTCTACGGTCATAAAAAATGAAAAGGGTGATTTATAGCTTACTTGATGAAGTCAGTAGTTCTAGTTCTGCTTATATGACCTGGTAGAAGAAAAGGCCACATTAAAGTTTTGCATATGTTCTCTTTTGCTTCCGTATATCAGAACTACTTCTGCAGTAGCCAGTTAAGGAGCAAATGTCCTTAAGCTGTTCCTGTTTGGACATCTCTAATTGATAATAACTCATAATTGATAAGAACTGTGTAAGTTTTCTGCACCTTCAGGGCCTAAAAATGGAATAACCTCAAGACATCATAAAAAAAAAAAAAAAAAAAAGATCTGTCTTTTGCCTTTCTGGTACTTCTCTCACAGAACTGAAGTTATCCATTGAATAATGCCAGTACTACAGCACAGACAAATCTGTATTTCTACAATGGCTCTATCAACTCTAGTAGTAAGAAACAGTAAGGTTACAACTTCAGAGAATTTCATTCCCATAATACTTTTATTTTATCATCAGTGATGCAATAATTCCAAACCACACAACACTAGTGGGAGACGGACATGCATTTCTAAGATCTTTACTCACAGCCTTTACTTGTCACACTGAATTATCCTGGAGTGCTTGTATACGTATTAGTATACATGTTAGAACAATGAATGGTTCACAGCATCACAGTAATGCTATGAATAGACATGCTTTCTTGCACTTATGCAGTACAAGAGCATTCACAAGATCCTTAAAATTAAAGAATGCTATCTGATTAACTCATCCTCACTCCACCTGCATTTGCTTCCTCTCTCTCTTTCATTTATTTTCCATTAACAAGCAAACTTGTAACTGAATTACTACCTTGAGTCAATTTGAACAGGCTGTCTTTTCATGGATTGTATTACTTGATAAACCACACCTTAGAACCGACTTGTCCTTTATTCAATGTCTCCCAAGCTTAGTTTATCTGCAAGTGTATTTTTTTGTGTGTGTGTGTGATTATGAATTGAAATATTTCACTTCTAAAATTATTTGAAAAATCAGATGCCTAGAATAGTGGTAGGTGGCTGTCTGATTCTGGAGTATATGTAACTCTATGCTAAGCATAACAAAACTTCTATTAGGGAAAGTTTCTGTGTATTTTTCTTAAGCAGCAGACCTTACAAAGAAAGGGATGCAGTGAGGATTTCTTCTTTCTTTAGATTTAAGCCTTTAGTGGAACTAATGATACTACAAGTGGTAAGGGGGAGGGGAAGGAACCAAAAAAACCCCCTTTCTTTTCTTTGATTGTTGTGTTTTCTCTTTCTTCTGGTACTTCAGAACTTTTTCATCCTGTTAATCTACTTCATAGGATGCTGTGCAACTCTGTAGATGACTGCACTTTTCTACAGTAGTAGCTGTGAGCGAACGTACTTCTCTACCTTAACCTTTTGTTAGAAATGAAATACTTGTCTGACTGCACTTCTTTGTGACTAAAGGAATGACTGAACCTAAAGTTTTTATGCAGAACTGGAAAGTAAAACTTCTTTTCTGCCCTGGTATAAGGCCAGCAGATATGCCAGAATTTGAGATAGTTTCTTTTTTCTTTCTGAAAATATGGGTTGAATTTGATTTACCCTCTAAAACTGACATATGTGTGAGAATACAACTGATCAGTGTTTGCTAGCACAGTAGTGACCTAAGTTGCACAGTCATTAATTATTCCCATCACAGAAATATAAAATGGCATTAGAACAAAAGCAGATGGTCTTTATAACTCCGGGAAATCAAACATCAGCCACCCAAAACTAATAGCCTGTCATTACATTTCTGTTTACCAGAGAACAAAATTTTGTTCTTGCAGATTTGAAAATGTTCCCTGGAGTAAATGCTTCTATAACATACATAAATCATATCCTCCATCAAGTAACCTAATGATGCTTTGGGGGTTGGCATCATTAAGCTTCCACATAGTATTTTACCTGACAAGGGATGAAAACTGTCTTCTAATTATCAAGGATCTGAATAAGAGGGACAAATAAATAATATTAAATGAGACTCTTTATTATCTTTTCCTGAAAAACAAACAAAGAAAACAAAGCACACCTTTCTAGGGTCTGATTTTACTAAAATCCTAGACCCAAAGAGTATGGCCTTGCTTTCAGTAGGAATAGAACTGGATTTTTTTTTTTTTTAATTTTATTTTTTCTTGCCATTCTTATTGTCTGTCCTCATAGGGTGGATAAAATGTTTGGGGTTTGTTTTGAGGGTAGTTTACTGATTTTTCTTCATGTTTCTTGACAATATCTTCAAGACATTGATCAAAATCTATTTTATTTTATATGTATTGTATCTGTAATATTGTTTCTTTGAAAACGCATCTTCTTGTCTTTCATCTAGATGAGTATGCAGTGTCTTTCAAGAAATGTAACGAGGTATTGTTTCCCTATTTTACTTTTAAAATCAAAGCACCAAATGTTAAAGGCTTTTAAGACAATCAGAACTGCTAATCCATATAAAATGTGTTAATTACATTTATTACATACATAGTAACAAACTGTTATATAAGTGCTACTATGAAAACATAAACTAAATTTTGGATGTAAAAAGAATATGCTTTTTCAAGTTGTGTTACAGAAATATGGTTGATAGTCATACCACTTCTGCTCTAGCAAGGCAGAATAATAAAATGTCCCTTGATCACTTTAAGCTGCCCCATTGCACTGGGGAGGGAATATTTCCTTGTAGGAAGGACGACTGTCATTTCTGCTGCCTCCCTTAAAACTGATTTCCTGAGCATCTACCTGCAATTTGAGTCCCGTGTCCTCTGAAAATTGTGGCTCAAATACCTATCTTAAGAAAGGAAAACTATGAACAAGCAAATGTCAGATCACTGTTTCTACGACACCACTTTGTATGGGCTGACTGACTCCCTCACATAGAGAAGGTGGTGATCAGGAAGGATGGAAAGTTTGGGCTTATGATATGGATCTCATACCTGAATTATTCATCTATAATGGTAATAAATTAGTTCTTCATTTATAGTCTTCCAGGTTGAACCTAACTTTTCCAGTGTTGAAAGATATTTTTGCATAACCATAGTACTATTGTTATTTTTTTTTCCTGGTCTCTTTAATGTCTTGATATCCACACTATACTCTCCTTTTAGGATTTGCACAAATTTAACACTCGTTTTCTAAAGTAGATTTTGGATTAAAGCCCTGCTAAAAGCACATTAAATAACTTGTATTATCATCATAAATCTTTCTGTCCTATCTATAACCCATGTAGTCCAGGCAGTAGAGTCAGCAATCACAACAACATGAATCATTTCCTACAGCGTGCCTGACAAATGATTTGAGGATGTTACTAACTTGTATATACACTCATTTGTATTTCTGCATGTACCTCAACCCCAACTAGTTTTATGAAATCAGAATCATCCTAATACTCTATTAGCCTATAATGACAGCCATTCATGGCTTGTTACCCCCTACTCTGCCAGTTCTCAATCTTCAGTTATAAAATTAATGAAATTGCTGACATTTAAATGTCTTTTCAGCCGTACTCCAGATAATTACCTGTATATACTTTAATGATTTCCTTACACACTTCGTGCAATTAAAGACATAAGCAATTTGTCCTTCTTCTAATACCTTTTGAGGAAGCATACATCTTAGGGCTATTTGTGTCAGAACGCTATTTTGGCTGCATCATTGTTCTCTATAATTCAGAAAGTTTGCTAATGTCATATCCTTGGAATATCTGACACTAACTTAGCTATTTTAAAAAACAAATTGCTTAAATTTGCCTAAGTTTTCCTTTTAATGGTGATTTTCCTTGAAACTGTTCATCTGTGCCAACATAGTGACACACCTCTTCAAGCCTAGGAGGAAAATTTTAGATGCCTGTTGAGAGAAAGTAACTTGATGGATTTTAGATACCTCCATTTAGACTCTAGTATTAAACAGAAGCTGTATAGATATTTTGAGGACTGTAACTTTGTATGTGAGTGACTTTGTTGTGCCAGAAGGCATACATTTTCCCACAGAACCACAGAATCAAAGAATGGTAGGGGTTGGAAGGGACCTTCAGAGATCATCTAGTCCAATCGCCCTGCCAAAGCCAGTTCACCTAGAGCAGGTTGCACAGGATCGTGTCCAGGCAGGTTTTGAATATTTCCGGAGAAGGAGACTCCACCACCTCTCTGGGAAGCCTGTTCCAGTGCTCTGTCACCCTCAAAGTAAAGAAGTTCCTCCTCATGTTTAGATGGAACTTCCTGTGTTCCAGTTTGTGTCTGTTGCTCTTTGTCCTGTTGCTGGGCACCATTCAAAAGAGTCTGGCCCCATCCTCTTGACACCCACCCTTTAGACATTTGTAAGAATTGGTGAGAACCCCTCTCAGTCTCCTCTTCTCTAGGTTAAACGAACCCAGGTCTCTCAGCCTTGCCTCATAACAGAAGTGCTCTAGTCCCTTGTTCATCTTTATAGCCCTCTGCTGGACTGTCTCCAGTAGTTTCCTGTCTTGAATTGGAGAGCCCAGGACTGGACACAGCACTCCAGATGTGGCCTCACCAGGGCAGAGTAGAGGGGGAGGATAACCTCCCTTGACCTGCTGGCCACACTCTTTTTAATGCACCCCAGGATACTGTTAGCCATCTTGGCCATAAGGGCACATTACTGGTCCATGGTCAACTTCTTGTCTGCCAGGACTCCCTGGTCCCTCTCTGCAGAGCTGCTTTCCCACAGGTCAGTCCCTAACCTGTACTGGTGCATGGAGTTATTCCTCCCTAGGTACAGGACCCTACACTTGCCCTTGTTGAACTTCATTAGGTCCCTCTCTGCCCAACTCTCTAGCCTGCCCAGGTCTCATTGCATGGTAGCACAGCCTTCTGGTGTGTCAGCCACTCCTCCCAGTTTTGTGTCACCAGCAAACTTGCTGAGAGTACACTCCATCCCTTCATCCAGGTCATTGATGAATATGCTGACCAAGATTGGACCCAGTACTGCTCCCTGGGGAGCACTGCTAGCTACAGGCCTCCAACTAGACTCTGTGCCCCTCATCACAACCCTNTGGGTCCTCCTGCTTGCCCTTTTTGAAGGCTGGAGTGACATTGGCTTTCCTCCAGTCCTCAGGCACCTCTCCTGTTCTCCAGGACCTGTCAAAGATGATGGAAAGTGGCTTCGCAATAACGTCTGCCAGCTCCCTCAGCACTCATGGGTGCATACCATTGAGGCCCATGGATTTCTAGGTGATCTCTAACCAGATCCTCCTCGACCAAGGGAAAGACTTCCTTATTCCAGGCTTTTTCTCTTACCTCCAGGATCTGGGATTCCTGAGGGCTGACCTGAGCAGTAAAGACTGATGCAAAGACAGCATTCAGTCACTCCACCTTCTCTGCATCCTCTGTCACCAGGACAGAACCATGTTTTCCTTAAACTTCCTTTTACTATTGATGTACTTGAAGAAGCCCTTCTTCTTGTTCTTGACATCCCTTCCCAGTTTTAATACCAAGTGGGCCCTAGCCTTCCTCATTGCATCCTTGCATACTCTGATAACATTCCTATACTCCTCCGAAGTGGCCAGTCCCTTTTTCTACATTCTGTAAACTTCCTTCTTCCATCCGAGTTTTTCCAGAAGCTTCTTGCTCATCCACGCAGGTCTCCTGGTTCCCTTGCCTGATTTCTTGCTCCTAGGGATGCACCAATCTTGAGCTTGGTGGAAGTGGTACTTGAATATTAACCAGCGCTCTTGCACCTCCCTTCCTCCTAGAGCCTTTGCCCATGGGATTCCTCCAAGTAGGTCTTTGAAGAGGCCAAAGTTAGCTCTCCTGAAATCCAGGGTTGTAATTCTACTTTTTGCCCTGCTTCTTCCACACAGGATCCCAAACTCCACCAGCTCATAGTCACCGCAACCAAGGCTACCCCCAGCCTTCATATTCCCAACCAGTCTTTCTTTCTTTGTCAGCACTAGGTCCAGTGGCACACCTCTCCTCTTTGGCTCCTTCACCACCTGTGTCAAAAAGTTATCAATACTCTGCAGAGACCTCTGGGACTGTGCGTGCCTGGCTGTGTACCTTTCCAGCAAGTATCAGGGTGGTTGAAGTCCCCCACAAGAACCAGGGACTGTGATTGTGAGGCTATTTCCAGCTGTCTGTAGAAGACCTCATTGACTTCCTCTTCCTGATCCGGAAGATCACGTTTTTTGTGTCTGACTCTATGAACCTTCTTGACAGACAAATAACTTTGTGATGTTTTTATAATTTTCTCCATCAAGTGTCATGGGTTTTTTCATTGCATAGCTTATCCTATTGCTTTTTGTCTTGGTTTTTACTTGCCCACATCTCCTTCATAGATGAATGGCCATGCTGCAGAAATTTTCAGCGTAGATAATCACATGGTTAAAATATGCACAAAGTTAGAATGAAGTTTAACTCATTCTGTTATTGTTTGTTCTTGATGCCGTTCTAGACTGTAGGTCGGTATTTGGTAATAGCGTTTCTGTAATACCACTTTTTTTTTTTTTTTTTTATTAGAGAGATGGCAGATATTGTATATAAGAACCGTTAAATCAGAGATTCATTTGTAGCATTTCTACTTATAATGGACCAGTGTGACTAGGTAGGAAGCCAAGTAGGTCACATTCTTTTGTTTCTATTACAAGAGCGTTCTTTTTCTATAGCTTAAGGCTAATGGAGATAATCACAACTGTTACAGCTTCAAGATCATTCTTTTCTGGTGCATGTTGTGAGCTAAATTTTGTTCTGCTACTGTGAATAGAAGCTAGGATTTCTTATTTTACAATTTCCAGTACACTTTCTTTCAAATCATATAAATCAAAATATTGCATATGCTTGGGTTTTTTTTCTTTTAATTTCAAGTTCAAAGCTTATTAAACCTGGGTCAATTCTATTAAAATTCATAACAGAACTAATGGTAACCAGGCTGTGATATTTAGTAGCGAGAACTGTGTTTTCCATCATAAATCAATAGCCAACACCCACTCATTTCACGTAGACCATCAAAGAGCACCTGCATGATTGTAATGTTTTTCCCTATGAATTTTAATCAGTAAAGTGAAGACTTTACATTCAAAATATCTTTGCCAGTCCCTTGAGCCATTAAGCTTCCTTATACAAAATAAATTTTAGTGTCATCATATGTCTTGTTGCTAGTGTTTGATACCTGTAATGAGACAGGCCTTCCTTAGATTGTTAACTGACAGCCTTCTAAAGCTGATCAGTCTTCTTTGATCCTTCAGATGGAAACAGGAAATGTTGAAGGGGCTTACTTACTCAGATATTGGCACATAATCACAGCAAAATCACTTCCCCCCCCTCCCCCGCCCTGGCAATTCACAGTCAGTTGGCTCATGTAACAAATTATGCTAACATTTCTAAAGTACTTTGAAGTTATAAAATGTTCTACAAGTGTGTTCAAACAGGTGTCAAACAATAACGATTTTATACCGAGGGGCTGTTTCATATCTTGTTATACTGAAGACAAGGTTTGTGTGGTTTTAGATCCCTTTGAAACACTTGCTTCTCAGTTTGCAGTTTTCTAAGCTTCATCTGTGCCCAGAGGCCATGAATTTGGGAGCTCTGAATTTTCAGAAGTTTCAGATATTTTTTCAGTAAGAGGTCATTTTGAATTTCATGAAAATGGCTAAAATAATTTTTCTGTTGTGTTTTAGACTTGTGGATGAAATCTGTGGTGTTACAGGAAGATGACTTCTATTAGCTCAGTAGTTCAAAGCTATCTAAGTTTCTTCTACATGACATGTAGTCCCACTTGCAACACAGACCTCTCCAGGAATGCCTTTCCTTATTGCTAGGGTCATAAACTGGGTTTAGTACTTACTCCTTTTTGAAAATTTGTGTTTGAAATGACGTGTATGAAACTGGCTGGATGGCTGGGTCCAAAGAGTTGTAGTGAATGGAGTTCAATCCAGTTAGCAGCCAGTCACAAGTGGTATTGCCCTGGGCTCAGTACTGGGGCCTGTTGTCTTTAGTATCTTTATCAATGATCTGGATTAGGGGATTGAGTGCACCCTCAGTAAGTTTGCAGATGACACCAAGTTGTGTGGGAGTGTGGATCTGCATGAGGGTAGGAAAGCTCTACAGAGGGATCTGGACAGGCTGGATCCATGGGCCAAGGCCAGTTGTGTGAGGTTCAACAAGGCCAAGTGCCAAGTCCTGCGTTTGGGTCACAACAACCCCATGCAGCGCTACAGGCTTGGGGAAGAGTGGCTAGAAAGCTGCCTGGCAGAAAAGAACCTGGGAGTATTGGTAAATAGCTGGCTGATTATGAGTCAGCAGTGTGCCCAGGTGGCCAAGAATGCTAACAGCATCCTGGCTTGTATCAGAAATAGTGTGGTCGCTCTGTCCTCAAGTAATGCTAGGCCATGTGTGAGAAGGCAAAAAGCTTTCTTAAAACTGACTACACTCATTGTGGCCTGAGGAAACCATGATCCACCTCTTAGCAGTAGAGTAGGAAATCACACAGTATCCCAAATAAAGTGTTTACAGGCAAATTAATAGCCTGCAGAATTAGAGTGTAAGTGCATGATGCCGTAAATACTAATGGCAGTGCATATCACTTAATTCAGCTATTAGGTCTAATTAACTTGATATAGTAATAATAAGTTAATGTTAAATTCCTTGGAATTAGAAAACGAAAATATTGCCCTCCTGTTGATAAAATGACAGAATTATGTTCAATTAGCTATTGGGAGATACACTCATTATTAAATCCTGCTATCTATGAAATGCAAACTCAAATGTGTCCTTAGAAATAAATTACTTCATCAATAAAAGCTTCAACCCCTTACTATAGCAAGGCTGCAGTGTGTACTGATGAGCTGGATCTTTGCCTTACTTTGTTTTCTAATGTAACAGATGTGCTGCTTCGTTTTATTATACATCGAGCAAATCCAGAAAGCACTTGACTTTTCTACTAATGTCTATCTAACTTCCATGCTTCTAAAATTTTAAGAGTAAACGGCTGAAAAATATTCCCAAATATCTTTTTCAAAACTAGAAGAGAGAAAGTTCATATTAAATATTTTAAAATAAATCATTCTTAGAAAATATAATATTCAGAACATGGATTCATTCATGTTAAATGCAGATGCACTGCCAGGATTGTGCTGTTGATGGCATTATTTATAAGTGCCTTAACTGACAGCTGGTGACAATTGGAATCAAATGCCTATGCATGACTACTTAACCCTTCAATTAGAAGTATTAGCATATAGTGCCTCCCTCTCTGTCTTTTCTTCCTTAGGAGCTTGTCTTTTCCTTCCTAGCACAGCCTCACAGGTTAGGAAGGAATGTTGCCTTTTATTTGTGGTGTTTGACTAAAGTCATGTTTTAAATTTGTCTTCTTGCTGCATATACGCAGACATGTGGACTCCTTTAATACAGAGTAGAAATAGAGGACATGCACTAGCAACAGTGAACCACACAGAATCATAGAATCATTTAGGTTGGAAGAGACCTTTAAGATCATCAAGTCCAACCGTTAACCTAGCACTGCCAAGTCCACCAGTACACCATGTCTCTCAGCATCACATCTACACGTCTTTTAAATACCTCCGGGGTTGGTGACTCAACCACTTCCCTGGGCAGCCTGTTTTGAATGCTTAATCAAAGTAGAGTTAAACTTCTACATTAAAAAATAAAGACGCAAAGTGGTTTTAATAGCATCCTTTCTCTTTCTCTTTGAATTCTTACTCCATCAGAGTTTTATTGACTGGTTGGACCTAATCTTTCAAGCTTTCAGTGTAGGGTTAATTTTTTTATTGAAAGGATTCCATAATACTAGCACATATGGGATTTTTTCCCATATAAAAACAGACTCTGAGCAGCTGATCCAAATTATACATATCTATGCATGTAGAATTCCAATGATGTTCATGGAACTGCTCAAGTAAATGTTGTTCATGGGGAACCTGGGGACACTAGTCCATATTTTGTAGGGAGATGAAAAATATCACTTTTTCAGTATTGCTTAATACGTAAAACACGTTACACAAAACCCAGTGCTCAGGGGAAGAGTATACATTTTGCTTTTATATTCATATTATACCAGGAGCTTTGCCAAATCATAAGCAAAAATACTATTTTCTCTGTTTTTGGAATATAAAACAGGCAGTAGACTTGAAAAAAATCATCTCTAGAGTTGTATGACCTATTGGTTTGAGCATTTAATTTGTGAAAGAATTCCTGAAAGGCAAAAAAAATCTTGTTCCTGTTTAAGATTTGGGGTCTTCATTAGGCTCTAGCATGTCTGAGAGTCTTTTGCATTCTGAACTGGTGATTCAGTTAGTTTTCCCTACACACTCCAGATTTGTGAGACCACATTCAGAAATAAAATTTCATTGGAGAAAAATAAGGTGATATTTTCATAGTCCAACACAGATCACTGAAAATTGATTAGCAAGAGAGAGAAAAAGAATGGGGAAAAAAATCTTGAAAGTAATATTTCCCACCTCTTTCATCTTCTGAATATATAAAAATATAAATAAAGAAGATGCATAACTATAAAAATGCATATAGAGAAATTTATTATCAACAACAGTTTACAGTTTTTTAAAACAAATGAGATTTTTTTCAACTCTCTGTGGATCATTGCTAGGGGAATTATAATTCTGAATCCAGATTTATGAACTTTGGCTTTTGTATCATCATCATCATTTTAAAACATTATTTAGATAATTATATGAAAATCAAGGTTCTTATTGTCTAATCGGAATAAATTTGTTTTACATGGATCTCATTTTTTTTCAGTCCTAATATTTGTGACACAACGTGAAGCATCATCTGTAGATTATGAAAGATCCAGAGAAACTGCATTGGTTTTGTTTCAACTTGGGTGTTCTAACAGTAGGCAAGTCCACAGCTGGCCAGTTATGTGGCCGTAGGACTAAAAGCCCAATATGCAGTGATGTACAAGCTAAAATTTATGTTCTAATGTCCTGGTTTGAGGATGAAAATAGTGATTCCTACTTTATGGCACTTGCACGCTACACGCATACAGCAGTCTAGGGCTCAGATCCTCTAGTCCGGTGTGGACCAACACTACAGACCTAAGGGGACAGGGCATTGCTCTCACTTGTCAGTGTCCTCCTGTCTCATGGCCTGGCCACTACATGTAGTGGTTCCACCTCACGCTTAGCTTTCTATGTGATGTTCAATACCCATGTAAGTATTCCATCACCTCTTTAATTATATATTTGTCTTCTCACTAAGTTAAAATGCAAAAGAAGCTCTTAAGCTCTTAAAAAAACAAAGTGGGCAAAATTAGTAAAGATGCAGGTAGCTTTTTCTAACAGAACAGGAATTTCAATTTGCAGGTCATAAGCTGCTTTAGAACACACATTACCCTATTACAGAATTACAATCATTCTTCCTTCTCTTTCTATTTGACAGTTTCTTCTTTCCCCCCCTTTCCCCCCTTTCCCCTTTTCCTTTCTCTTTTTTTTTTTTTTAAGGAAATAAAGAAATCCAGAGACACAGTGTGAAACTAAATGTTTCATATCAGGATTGTATGATGTGCTTAACCAGTATTTGGATATTGAGAGATGTAGCTGTTGTGACGTTGTCACACCATATTTTCATGTTAAGCTGACTAAATGTGATGATTTGAAGGCACTTAGTGTTCATCTTACTGCAGAAAGTAAGTGACTGTCAATGGCTGGCATTATTACATTATTTAATTTGGAATTGAATTTGAGACTCTTGCCCAGGTCACTGGCATTCCTTTTCCAGCTGATTAAGGATGTGATGCTGTATCTTTAGTAATGTAGTGTTCTTCACTACAGGGTATAACGATTTCAGAATCCGATTACGAACAAAAAGCACATACTTTAAAAACGTCACTTTTATTGATTCATATTTTCTTATCCTAATGATTCTTTCCATTGAAGAAAAAAAAATCTTCAGAGGATTAGCTAAAGATGGGTTGATATAATAATTTAACAAGACGTGTTACGTCACGTTGGTTCTTTGGAATATTCTGAATCCGAATTGCTAGAGATTGCAAAGATAAAATGTAAGTATTCAAATCTCGCAGACCTATCCCAGGCCAAATCTGTGTGCATCCTCACATGGAAATAATTTGTAGATTGAAATTATCCTGTTTTTTGTATTTTCTAAATTTAGTGCTATTCAAACATAACAATATTAAGATATCAACAAACAGCTGCTTTGACAAGAAACACTACATATCATCAATAAAAAACTGACAATTTTTGAAAACATCTACTGATGATTTATTTTCATTAGATTTATTTATTTTAATATATTTATTTAGAAATAGACATGCTTTTCAGAGTGTTAACTTAAGTTTCTCAACACAAAGGTAATTATCTCATTATTGCCTTTGAAAGATATCTGGTCATTTACATTTTTCAAGTTGAGGTAAAACTGGAAAAGCAGCCTGCAGCGTTCTTCACTGCAAATGTTTGTGATTATATAAAACAATATTTCCAAAAATACAGTGCCATTATGGCATAAGCTTTGTTCCTGCCTTGCATTACAATTAGTTGAATCAAACTAATACGGAGTTTCCAATGAGATCAGCAATGGGAAAACACATTCAGTTTGTTCCAGGTTCCCCCTTCCATCCCAATCTGTTTATGGAACAAAAATCATGAAACTCTTTAACCAGCTACAAAGCACCAGTTAAGCAGAAATAGATAAGTCATTTATAAGCCTTGGTTGGAGGTTTTTGGTTTTTTTACTTTGTAGAGCAGGGTGGAACCCAACTTTGCAAATTTCAGCTGTGATAATTTCTTAAGGACTCACTTCTATCCACAATGAGTAGATGCTAGAAAGGAGTGGTTATCAAAAACCTGTATTTCGCTTGAGCTAGGATATTAGGCATTGATCTAAGATTGTCAAAGCTTTACTGAATACAGAGTCTGGAGGAACGAAGAGTTTGGAGGAGGATGGCGTATAAATTGAGAGGGATGATCCATCCTGTAGTCTTTTTTTTCCCTGTGATCCATTTGAGGACACATGATTCTTGCAGACAATCCCTCTAAAAGAAATAATGAAATAGAAGCCATTACATCAACAGATTAGTTGCCACTGTGAACAAGATTCCAACAGGAATAACGTTCTACACAAATGAGCTTCCTTTTCCTATAACTTGCTTGTATGTTTAGATAAGGAGAAACCAGAAGTGACTGCATCACAAAAGCAGTATACAGCTTGCATCAGACGATGGATTTGACCTGAAGCGAGTAACTTCGCCGGGCCTGTTTATTGTAGGTACTGCCTATGGCAAAGCAGTTGTATACGCCATCTTGTTTGTTACCTTCAGTTAAAGTTATTTCCATTTAGCAACTTACTGTGGAGGATTGAAAGCTCTGGAAATAGCTGGATATTAATTGCATGGTGTAAACATACTAAATATGGTTGACTAACAAATACAATAGGCTTCAAATTCCTAGGACTGTCTTGTTAAAGTCAATCATCACAATCATGGAAGGTACGCTTAAATTAAGACCTTGATTTTTTTTTTTTATAACTGTATTTTCTAAAGAAGTGTATTTGCAACTTGCGTTTGTCCTGTAAGGCAACTGTTTATCTGATTATTGTCATTTTGAGATTTCTGTAACTGAATGTTTGAAGCATCTTTGTTATGCTTACTGTGTCTTGAAAATTCAGGGATGATTTCCATTAATATTTAAGCTGGTTAATTACCTTCCTTACCAGTTCCATTAACCGCTTCAGCAGACTGACTACTAAAAGATAATATATAAATGCTCACTGAGCCTTTAATTATGGAATCAAATCCACTTCAATACATCAAAATATCATCTAAATACTTTCTGCCACCCTCCTATTCATTTCTTTAGCTGCAACCAAAGGTAGCTTTGTTGGACTGTCACATCCCTGTTATCATTGTGGTCACAGATGTTTGTCTCAAAGTAGGCTACAGGAGTGATCCTGCATGCTGCAGCGTGTTTTGTTTCCCTAAGATCAAAATAGTTATGTGGATTCACAGGTTTTCCTGCAAACTGTAGAGTCTAAGCTTCTGACTGTGATTTTCAAAGTGAGTATGACGGCTTTATTACCAGAATGTTATCTTCATATGAAATAAATTAAAAGAAAAATAATAAAATGCGGCCTTTTCAACACAGTGATGTAATTATTGTTCCATTTAAGTTTATGACACATTGACTGACCTCTAGAAGAGAACATGGGAGTCAAAGCTGTGTCATTCAGGGATCCAATCTGTCAGGCTGCACTTCTGAGTGAGTAAATGAGTTGTTTCTATTCTAGAAGTTTGTCACAGGTAGAATTATTTCAAGGATGTCCTGGTTTTCTTTCAGGAGGTTTGCATGCCATCAGTTAACAAGAGCTCTGGAGAATAGCTGTTCACAACAATGATCTTGGCTGAGTTTATATTTTCAATTATACTTGCAGCGGTTGGTTTTAACTGGTATTGTATTTGAGCTGACAGCTGTCCATTCAAGTGATAGAAAATCCCAGGATCTGCACTTCTTCACTAATGTTCCCTTATGTCCTCACATGTGTTGTGATCCTATGCCAGGAGTAATGTAAGGTTCTACTTGTAAATTTTAACCAAGAAATGAAAGCAGTTTGCTGCAAGTATATACTAAAAAACCCCCAGCAAACAAAACAAAACAAACAAAAAAACCCCAAACTCCCAATTTAACTTAGGTTTTGGATTCTTAAAAACAATTTGCAAAAATGTTATGATACCCCGTTTTCCAGCTTCAACCACTTCGTTGTTCTAAACTCTCTCCCATCCAGAATGGTCTTTTTTTTTTTTTAATTTTTTTTTACACACTCACTGACTGGAAGGGGTACCTCATGGTGGGTAGAGTGGGGATGGACTGCTCTGCTGTAGTTTTGCTGCTTGGGTTAGAAGATAATGTGCTGCTTATGACAGACACTACTGCCTTGTAAAACAGGAGATCCTGCTGAGTAAAGGAGGTGGCAATCTCTACCAGGGTCTGCTGGTGACGTTCTGTGTGACCCTTACCTTCCTGGGCTTTCAGTCTATATCTCCTCACTTTATCTTGTCTGGAATTTGTATGGTTTTTTATGACAGTGGCATATCAAGTGCAAACCATCAGCTCTGAGTGTTTTAGGCAGTACTGAAACCGTTGCTGGTTTGTACATGGGAATATTTATAATGTATAGAATGGGATAACAAGTCCCTGACTGGAAAAATGGTGTTCTTCATGTCTTGCATGCTTAGATCACGAACTGTTGACAGAAGGATTCTTTTAATCTACTTTAGGTCTGGGCACATTGTATCTGGTAACAGCATATTTCCAGTGCTTCCGGTATTGAAGGATATCACATGGCACCTCATTCACTCCCAGTTTATAGGAAGAAAGGTCTTCAGCACAACTTAGATACTACTGTGTACCGAATTACATTACCTGCATTAATAAAGTCATCATATTGATGTAATTTCTCCTTTTTCTGCCTACCAAGGCTAGTAGACACTTCTCTGGATTACACACTTCTAGGTTCATTTTGTAAAGCTATCACTGTTCTAATGTACAAAAGTACTTCAGTTTCTCTTGTGATTTGAACAGGATGGCAGGTTGTTAAGCTCTCTCCTATTTAGATGCTGAAGTTTTAGTGATGCCTTTGTGTTGCAGATGTAGCACTTTGCTAGATGAGTAAAGTTGCTACTTTATGGTGACTCTTTCTTGTCAGCTGCTTTTTTTCTATGGGTGATGTCTGTTTTATTCAGAGTACCATTTCTATTCAAGCATCTTTTAAAATAAAATCACATAGCTAAATTGTCAGGAAATCCAGTCCACCGTGTGAGGTAAAGGATCATGAAACAGTGGTGTATTTTCCCTCTCCTGTCTGATGTGGGTTTCCAATTCTGCATTACGTAAGATGGTAAATTACAGTAGTTGTAACTAAATATTGCATGGTCCTGCGGGGGGCGGAAATAAAATCCTTGTAAACTATAGCACTTCTCAAGAATGGATCCTCAAATATTATTTGCATCTCAGAAGACTTAAGTTGGTTCAGCTGGGACAGAGTTGACCTACCTCAGCCAGGGAGAATTATACTGCTTTACTTCTATAGTTTCTAATTATATATGATATTTGAATTAATTACTTGGAAATATAACTAATGATGTGGCATTATTTTACAGATTTCACATTAACTAAATCCAATGTACACTAGAAAAAAATTGCAAAAAAAGGCTTTACTGAACACAGTTTTACATAATGCAATAGTTATTGTGAATTTTCTGTGGAAGTGGTGATCTGGAAAGTAAACAGCAAAATCATCTGCACTGCTATAAACAATTAACACTGTGCTTTCATGATGTGCTAAATACATTGCAAAGTTTTAGCAGTTGAGAATCTTTTTATATAAATGAATTGGCTTGACAGAAAGTTTTGGGTTTTTTTTTCAAAGTGGAAAGGAATAGAGTTCACACAAAAGGGTTTGCTTTTAATGTCTGGGAAATTAGGCACTGGTTAGCATTCGAAAAGTATTTCTAGCCTAAAAAGTAGCTGCTGCAACCTTTGCATTTGTTTTCCAAGCCTGAAGTTTTTAATTTCCTTCTTTGGTAATAAAATTGAGGAATGGCTTCTCTGCTGTCTTGGTGCAGCAAAGACAGTTCAGTTAGGGAAAAAAGTGAACTGGAGTCTCCTTTGGCCTGTGCCTCAAAGGCTTTCCAACATGGAATCCAGTTCTGAAGTTCTGATCAAGTTCATCATTTTCACTGTCTTGGTTCATCCTTGATATTCTTCAGGTTTCTGGGGACTTGTAGAATAATAAGCAGACATGATTGCAATGATGACTCATGAGCACAACCTGCTTGAGACCAGACTGGTCTGCAGGGCATGGATGAGGTCTTTGTTCGCTAAATGAGGAGTACTGCAAATAAAAGGGGGACCTTCATTGTTCAGCTTTGAGTTTAAAACTTGCAAAAACCAGACTCTTCATGATGGCAGGTAGTTTTAGCTGATTTTTTTGAAACTCACAAATTGGGTAAAAAGTCCCATGACTCTTCAACGAAGCCCCAGAAAATGCAGGTTTTTTTTCTGTACAACTACACATTTGTGGGAGACAAGCAGTGTAAAGGATAGAGGAGGTTTCTTTCTGATGGAATCTGCCTCTAATAGTCAGCAATTAAAAATGCTGCATCATTCAAATATAACCTTTCCACATCCTGTCTGGACATGCCCTCTAATCTTAAAACACGTTAGTCATTATATGTAGTAGGTCAGAGGATAATGTTAAACTCTAAATCAGTTTCTTCTCTAGTCTTTCTAAACCTTTAACGCCTTCTTTCAGACAGAAATGCAATTGCTAAAAGGATTTTGTCAGCCATTCAGTGTTAGAATTTGCAGCAATAGGACAGACAGTACTTTTTCACACTTTTTGCTTATAATCATAAAAGAAGAAATGTCTGTTACCATTATTTTTCCAGTCCAAATGGATTATTATACCCAATGAGAAGGTGAAAGAGGTACTTAATGACCTCATTAGAACTACTTGCTATTGCTACCATGACTTGCACGTTTCTTAGCACCAGCTTCTTAATTACAGTGTTTCATTAGCAGCTTTCATCTGTGGATCTTTAAGAGGTTTAATTATTTAGTAATAGTGGTATATTAAATTAATTAGTTAAGCCTTGTTATACACCTTTGTGAAAGAACCAAAACATTTTTAATCTTAGAGAGAAAAAATGTCACAGAGACTTTTAACACTTATAAAACATGTGTGATAAACTCAGATATGGGCACTTCAGATGACTGACCTGATTTTCATGGATGTTGCATATGTGAAATCTGAATTGGCTGTCTGATTTAACAAAAGTTAGGGAACGCTGTTCTAAATGATTTGCCCATATCTGCTCAATGACCCATATCATTTAACTCTCAGTCCCTTGCTTTAATGATATAGTATGCTTCACTCTTGTGTGAAAAATGTTTTTCATTACCATTAAGACCATTCTACCACATTGTATCTGATACTACCAGGTAAATTAAATAGTAATTCATATTCATAGAAGATAATCCAGCAATGTTTGGATGGAAAATTCAGTCTACCATGCTTCACTGGTAGAACTGAATAAAAATAGGGGATAAATATATTGAAAATGAAAAAATAAAGGAAGAACGGCTTTTCAACACCAGAAAAGACATTGTGAAAAAGAGTGAGCCAGATAGGAGGAAAAGAAACAGATTTTTAATGGTCTTTCTCAGTTAAAATATAGGTGAATTTGGCTGAAGTTGTTCCAGCAAAATCTGCTTTGGAATAAAATCAGTCACTGAAGCTAATGAAAAAAAATTCTCATTCTTTCACCAGAGCTAATGAAAAAAACCCTCTCACTTAAATCAATGTGCCCTCTATTTATCTGCAGTTTTTGCACAATGTAAGAAGGGTATGAAAACAAAGAAAAACAGAACTATGGTCAGCAAGAGGTCTGATAATGTCCATCAGAGGAAAACTGAGTCTCTCTAATGGCAAAAAGTGCAGTGAAATGCTCTTTCAGTTTTTTGGTGTGTTTTTACTCATTGGAGTTCTAAATTCTTTGAGTAGCTGGAGTAAGCTAAAAATAGGAGTCATGTCTGTTGCAATTAGCACTGGATTCTTCAAGAAGTAGGGGGTGGGCTATTTCAGGGAAGGAATGGAGTGAGACCTTTAAGGATACCTTGAATATTTTTTTTACCTTCTTCTGTGAAAGAAAGGGGTGACAAATGATTGTACCTATAAGATCCTGAATATATAGTAGATGGCACAGAGAAGCATGATTTATATTGGCAGTAGTATAAAGCCAGGGCACCTCTACTCTGTTAATTATTTTGCCTGGCTTACAAGAGAAACCCTCTTACTGCGTCTTGTGAGAGGCTCTTCAATGATACATAATGAATTAACTAGAAGAATGTTAACAAAGCAACATGTATCAGCACATAAACCTTTTCCATTAAGCACTAACTGCATGAATTGCCCCTCTTTCTTTTCTTTTAGAGATAAGAATAGATTCATTAAAGTAATTTTAAATATTTTATCACCTTTAATGTACTCATATGGACAAGACTTTGCAATACAGTCTCAGACATAACTTCTAAATGAGCTCTTTCTTTCATAAAATCTCTCGTTAATCTGACTAAAAAAAGATTTATGACTGTCTGCTCTATACAAGCATTGTCAAACCTGTGATATGTTGATTTATGTGTAAGAAAATAAAGTAGTCTAAACTATGTAGATAAAAACATTAATGACATAAAATCATTTTTCCTGAAGCTAACTGAAAACCTGCCTTGTTTTCTATGGAGAAATAAGATTCTTGTTTTTTCGAGGCGATGAGTACCACTCATAATTAAAATGAGTGGACACAAAGTGCACTCGTTGCCCTTCTGAAATAGAGGGAAATTCTTCTCTCATGTAGTGACATGCTCGACCTCATCAAAACCATGCTGAATTTACTTCTAACTCCAGGGATGTAACTGTTGAGCCATTCTCTTTGGAGTGACTAATCATTATTTAGATTATAGGTGCTATCTGGATAACTGAAATTTATCTTCTCTTCAATAGACTTTGTCACATTGTGGCATCTTGTGGAACAAATTGCTCCTAACCTACAGAAAAAGAGCATTGTTATCCTGCTTTCTAATAGAACTTGTGACTGAGATGGCTGGAAGGGCTAAACATCTTCAAAAGTAGCATTCAGTTCAGCTGGGAAGACTAGCAGTGGAGATTGCCTCATATGAGTAGTACTTTACACCTATTCCCAAATGTCTTTCGGGACTTGTGAGATATGAATCTCACTTGGCTCTGGATATCATTAATCTATTTTCTTAGGATTGTTTGGGGGATAAAATAGGGGTCAAAGCAGTTGTCAGGCCCAAATTTCAGAACACTACAAGTATCTGCCCTTCAAAACAAAGTAATTAAATTAAGTTCTAGTATTCCTCATTTCTAATTCCTCCTCAATAAGTAGGACTGGTTTTTTCCCAACTAGTAGCACATCTGCACATCTTTGGTTCTGCCAGCTCACGTCCATCAAATACCCAATTAACAAAGTGCTCAATTTTCACTCCTAGAATACATGTATCCTTCAGGGCACTGCAATGTTAAACTTCACTCTCTGCTTCCCTTAGGTGAAGATACCAGATCAGTAGGAATCTGATAAATAACTAAGGTCACAGACTGACTTGTTAGTCCACTATGAAACTGGACAAAGGAAAATGGTGAAGAGCAAAGTAAACACCATATGTTATACAAGTGGACTGAAGAATTCAGTATTCCTTCTCTACGAAGTGCGAAACCCAGCTTCACTCTGATTCCCAGGTAGCTGAAATGGAAATTCAACTACAGCCCTTGCCTCCTTTACCATCTTCCTTATCCACTAAAGGACGAATGCAGTTCAGCACTTGGCTGTGTTAAGTCATAAACTAGATAACTGCACAGCCTAACAGTCCTCTGGTACTTGCTAGACATTAAAAATATAAGAATATTACATATTAATTTATGTGCCCTGTAAGCCATCAACTAAAAATAAAACCAAGGTCAACAGCTACTGCAAAGCTATAGGAGCAATCCAGTATTAACTAACTATTAGGGGTTGCTTTGTGCTTTACTACTATCTAAACCACTCTTTTTGGAAGCATGTAGGGTGCTATGTATCTCATATGCTCTTTCAATCAGCTCTGCTAATACAGTTGGTTACATCTTCTACCCAGCAAATGGTGGCTGATTTGTGGCAGACACATGAGGATACCGAGGAGAAAGAACTTTTGGAAGCCCTTTTTCAAAGGGTGCTGCTTATTGACTTTGGGACTGTAATATGATTTCAAGACTTTTGTTCGTGGTGTAAAAGAAAACTGCAAAAATGGAAAATGACTCAGGAGAACATTCCCAAAGTGCAAGAGAGTAGCCAAATGAAAGAGCAGCTCCTATTTCTGGAGAAGTGCTGGGCAGGCATACGAAGAAAATGAGATGGACAGATGGAAGTGGGCTATGGAGAAATAGTGATTTGAATGAAGAAAAATACTTTGCCTTGGAAGAATAGTAAAAGTAGAGAATGTAGCCCTATGACTAAAGTGTTCATCTTTCTGTCAGGCACCTATACATGGAAATGTAGCATCCTCTATCTCTAGGTTGTTGTGGATAAAGAAACAAACCTTAAAAAGCTTCTGTCAGGAGCTTTACCCTTATACACTGTCTATTCAGAATTTCTTTAGTGGCACGTTATAAATCTTTACTTTACATGAAGGATAGTGGAGGAAGGAAAAATTTTCCTGAGATGTGGCAGAGTGTGCAAGTATTTAATGTTTCAGTGATGGGCCTTAGCCTCTCTTGGTGTAAACATTTTGCTCTGAGAGGTAGCGCAGCTGACACTAACAAAGTTCCATTGTCTGGGTTTTTTTTTTTTAAAAAAGCTAGGTTTCATGTTGGAAATCCATGCGTGGCCAACTAGAAATAGACCTGAAGGAGGACACTTGGATTACTGCTTGCTGATCTTGCAATGTGTATGATTTGGTGGATGTCACTGAGAGAACTGTGATCTTTGCAATATTCCCATAAACAGGTTGCAAAGACTTAGTGAACAATTCCTGCAAGAAACATGCTTTATCATCATGTGAAAAAAAAAAAAAAAAAAGTTCTATTATTATTTTACTTCAAGTTTGTAACTTTTCGTAATTTCTCTTTTTCATATATAATTCTAGAGCAAACAGATGTGTTCATTAATTCACAGAACATGCATTTAGTTTTTCTCTGTTGTTCTTTAAGGGCTTGAACTGGTGTATTTATTTGTACAGAACCAAGGTCTATTGCATATCCTTTATACTGGAATTACTGAGTTTGCAGAAGGTTACAAATAAAAGGACTGTGGTATACCTGAATGCAGTAGTAATGGAGCACATTAAATATAAGTGTATGTACATCACTGCCTGATGCTCCTAGAATAATAGTCAAAGAATCCAAGATGTGTTTTGAAGGGGTAACTGTAGATATTGTTATAATACATAGTTTATACATAGATACTGATAAGTTCCACAAAACAAAGTTTTAAAACTCTTTAAATACATTAAGACATCTTATTGAAAGGGCATTCCTACTATTAGTATCTTTGTGGCAATTATACTTTTGTATTAAGTCAAGTGGGGAATGTTGTGCAGGGGGAAAGTGTTGTCGCTCAGAAGAATATGTAGTGTGATATTTGAAACATGAATGAGCTGAAGTGTTTTCAGGAACACAGGAAACTGGGAAAAATCAATGTAATAACAGTGTTACAGTGTGTGGAATAGAGGAACATTTTTCTTGTAGCGCTCTGCCTGCTTTAACATCTACACAATGATACTTCCAAAGTATCTAAGAATAATGTGAAAGAACTACCAGTAACTTTGTCCACATTAAGCCTGTCAGGCTGCTTCAAAGCTTGTCTAAAGTGAAAGCTTCTCCAGAGATCCTATATCTGTGAATTCTTGCAGGACCTCTGAATTCAGCCGGAGTTTAGCCAACAGATCATAGGACATTTTTCAGGATATATGCAAATTTCCCATAGGAAACCTGTAAATCATCCCAGTCTGGCAAGTAACAACAGCACAACTGGTGTGGTTACGTCTGTAGAGATCAGCTTAGATTAGCCAATTTTTTTGACTGTACAAAACCCCTTATGGCTAGGGTTTCTGATGAAGACAGAAAAAGCAACAAAGCTATTTTTGTGAGAATGTATTGCTCAAATTAAATAAAAATATTTTATTTAAAACAGGGGTTTATTCTTAGAACTTTGTTTCATGAAAAAAAAACCAAACACAAAAAATAAGAAAAAGTCCTGGCAACCCCAGGTTATTCTGTTTTAAAACTTGTTACAACCAGTATCTCTTTTTTAGAGCAAGTTTTAATATTGATTATTTTTTTTAAAAAAAAATGTGTTGTAACACCAAATAAAAAGAAAGTAAAAAGAATTAACTGTTTCTGGCAAAACTGTTTTTGTCTTCAGATAAATGCATTTCCCTTATGGACTTTATGTTTTCATTTACAACCAGAGCAAAATCATATCTTGAGATCTCAAAATCTTAGTGAAGTGGAATTCTTCTTCTCCAAACAACCCTACACTTTAAAATTAGGCCTGAGGAAAAATCTGGAAATATGAAATATGAACAGACATTGGAGAGAAAGATGGGATACAACTTTTAAAGTATTTGAGAGAAAGAGAGAGGTACTTCTT
>VYXH01003976.1:2180-24746 GCA_013397275.1 Burhinus bistriatus | reverse complement strand
GGGCGGAGCGGGGGAAGATAATGTTTTCTGCTGTCAGCAATTGAAATGTCTTAACCAAAGGCTGAGGGGATTTTTAAATCTTTATATTGATTTGGTACTTTTATATTTTTTTGGTTTATCTGTGAATGTCATTCAAAGAAATAATTGTTATAAATGTTTGACAGAAGTGGCTGTTCCAGTGGTGCATTTGAAGCTGTGAGTAGTCTCACTGTCTCAAGTAAAATGACTTGTGCTGAAGTGGGTTGTTGCATTTGTGAGATAGTGAAGGCTCTTTTCCTCATAAATTATGAGTAAGCCAACCATGAAGTTATGTGCCGAGGGCATGTCTCCTCCTTAAACACCCTTTTTCCATAGATTTCTATTGATAAGTTTATAGAACTTAACTGGCAAGTATTTTTATACTGGTTGGAAGGAAAATGGAAAAAAATGGAAAAAAATGGAAAAAACCTCATCTATGTTTTCAAACTTTAAAACAAACTTTTTTTAAAAAATAAAACTTTTAATCTTAGGGAGTTAATTATGATATTTTTGTAATGGAGGAAGTGGTTTGAAAAGCTTACAATATTTTTCTTTCAAAAATTGAACTTCTGTTTGTGCAGATAGTATTAGTCATAATTTTTTAGTTTTCTTCAATTTTCATAGAATCATTTAGGTTGGAAAAGACCTTTAAGATCATCTAGTCCAACCATTGACCCTACTCTACCAGGTCTGCCACTAAACCATGTCTCTAAGCACCGTATCTACATGACTTTTAAACACCTCTAGCGATGGTGACTCAACCACCTCCCTGGACAACCTGTTCCAATGTTTGATAACTCTTTCAGTGAAAAATTTTTTCCTAATGTCCAGCCTAAACCTCCCCTGGCGCAACTTGAACCTGTTTCCTCTTCTCCTGTCGCTAGTTACTTGGGAGAAGAGATCAGCTCCCGTCTCACTACAGCCTCCTTTCAGATAGTTGTAGAGAGGAATAAGGTCTCCCCTCAACCTTCTCCAGACTAAACAATCTTAATTCCTTCAGCTACTCCTTAAAAAACATGTTCTCCAGGCCCCTCACCAGCTTTGTTGCCCTTCTCTGGACACGCTCCAGCACCTCAATGTCCCTCCTATACTGTGGCGCCCAAAACTGCACACAGTACTCAAGCTGCAGCCTCACCAGTGCTGAGTACAGGGGCATGATCACTTCCCTACTCCTGCTGGCCATGCTGTCCTTGATACAGGCCAAGATGCTGTCGGCCTTCTTGGCTACCTGGGCGCACTGCTGGTTCATGTTCAGCCGGCTGTCCACCAGGATCCTTTTCTGCCAGGCAGCTTTCCAGCCACTCCTCCCCAAGCCTGTGGCGTTGCCTGGGGTTGTTGTGACCAAAGTGCAGGACCCGGCACTTGGCCTTGTTAAACCTCATGCAGTTGGCTTCAGCCCATCGATCCAGTCTGTCCAGATCTCTCTGCAGAGCCTTCCTACTCTCAAGCAGATCAACACTGCCGCTTAATCTGGTGTCATCTGCAAATTTACTGAGGGTGCACTCAATCCCCTCCTCCAGATCATCAATAAAGAAATTAAACAAGGCTGGCCCCAAAACTGAGCCCTGAGGAACACCACTTGAGACTGGTCACCAGCTGGATTTAATGCCATTCACCACAACTCTCTGGGCTCGGCCATCCAGCCAGTTTTTAATCCAGCGAAGAGTACGCCTGTCTAAGCCACGGGGTGCCAGCTTCTCTAGCAGAATGCTGTGGGAGACTGTGTCAAAGGCCTTACTAAAATCCAAGTAGACAACATCCACAGCCTTTCCTTCATCCACCAGGCGGGTCACCTGGTCGTAAAAGGAGATCAGGTTGGTCAAACAGGACCTGCCTTTCATGAACCCATGCTGGCTGGGCCTGATCCCCTGGTTGTCCTTCACATGCTGCGTGAGTGCACTCAGGATGAACTGCTCCATGATCTTTCCTGGCACTGGCCTATAGTTACCTGGATCCTTCTTCTGGCCCTTCTTGTAGATGGGTGTCACATGGGCAAGCCTCCAGTCATCTGGGACCTCCCTGTTGACCAGGACCGCTGATAAAAGATGGAGAGTGGCTTTTACATCTGAACTGGTAACTGTTACCAAATGGAAGCAAATCTGAACTTCTTTGGTTTGTTTATTTGTTTACTGTAACAAAAATAGAAAATAAAAATAATTCAATTAAAAACATTCCCTTGCATCTGGAAGTAGAACAGGTCAGCAGCACACATTTCCCTTTTGAGGATTACTCTTTCTTTCTAAATAGTTACATATTTTGTGTAGAAATTAGTAACTCCCAAGAGAAATAACTTAACTATGTATACACCATGACACTGGAAGAGCTGATTTAAATCTCTAGTTTGGTTCAAGGAGAGGGCAGATTTGGAGGGGAAAAGGCAGCATCAGATCTGAGGTGGCTTTAATGCATGATTGGCAGCTATCATGAATGTGAAATGTTTATGTAGTGATCACTTTCCCACAGACTCAACAAATGTGAACCAGGGACTTATCCACTGGTGGGTGTCAGTAAACTAGGCTGAAGTCTACTTTACAGTCCTGTAGCAGGCCATAGAAGACATTCCTCTTTTAAAAGGATTTCCTAAGGAAGGAGTCCAAACTGCATCCTTTTTCCCTTGGTTGTGTTTCTTACAACAAGAGCCAGAAGTTGCTGCAGAAGAAGATACAGCTAGAAGTTGTTACAACCAGACGTATTAATGAAGTTACTTCGAGGGAATATTCACACCCGTGGTTCTCACAGCAGTTGGCTTCTACCTTGTTTGCAATAAAAAAGAAGCTCTAATGCACTGGGGAATCAAACCCATTAACTGCTATGAACAACAGTAACTTCTTGAAGTTAGTTACCCTCGAAGATGGATCACTGAAGTTGTGACGGATTTAACGAATCAGCGAGGAGATAGGCAGAGATCCCCACTTATGTCCACAGCCTCTTGAAACAATCAGAAGCCCTAACAGGAATTGTTTTATCAGACCTCCCTCTCCCCACCTAGAGAGCTCTCAATGACCCACTCACAAAACTCAAACCTCCCTGATTCTGCTTCAGAGTGTTGCTCTGCTCTTGCAGCAAATTTTTGCAAAGCAAGATTTCCTCAAGAATGAGAACAAGGTATTTTCCCTCCTCATTCTTGATGAAGCAATAATGAAATACCTTGAACAGGTTCCCTGGCTAATGAGTCTTGAAAAGAGAATTTCACTCTCCTGATCCCAGCACCTTAGAGTGCTAATTTCATTTAGGGATGAATCATTTGTATAGAAATTCATCATCTTCTCTCTTTAGAAAAAAAATCCACACACACATCTCTAAGGATTTTTCAAGAACAAGATTCCCATTGCACGAAATCTTCATCAGAGTATTTCATTAGGTGTCTCAATCTAAGGCGGAACAGTCTTTAACCTTCTGCTGCACAGACTAAGTGATCAACTAGTTACAGGATTTCAAACACTTTGCTTAATCATGTCTCCTAATGAGTGCTTCATGATGGAAGAGGGAAGGGGAGAGACATTCATATTCTTTCTGTTTCCTCTTTGAAGTAGTTTTGACTGACCTTTCCTAAACAACCCTCAGATTCAGTTCCTAATAACTTCTAATTAATATTGTCTACATGATGCTCTACATATGAAATCTGAAGTCTTACTTATTTCTAATACCCAGCAATTACTGCATTCACAGTTTTTTTATGAACTTAACTTCAGCAGTGTATGTGAGGTTTTCTAAAATTTATTTTTGTAGAAGATACAATATAAGTGCAAAATACTATTGTAGAAAATGTGAAGATATAAATTGGTGTTAGATGTGCAAGGTGTATTCAAAATATTCTTTGCTATGACAGTAAGATTACTTTTTAACAGATTTTTACTGAAGAGTATTAAAGGTTGTTATGAATGAGTCACACTGCAAAATCTGTAGAGATAAATCTCATGCTGTGTTTCATCATCATTGCATGTTAAGTTAAAAAAATGCATGTTTACGTTGGCAAAGGATTTATAATTTATCAATAGCAACGTTGTTTATTGCACAATCATAATCATAACTTTGTGTGGATTTGACATCTAAAAGTAAGTAACTGTAACAGCAATTTTCTTTTTCAAGATTTAAGGAAGAGGCAAAATTGTATCTGGATACAAAATAGGCCTTTCATCTCAAATATTTTATGTGAGTGCAAGAGTTCCCATTATTAACAGGAAAACCTATGATTTCATATACTCTGAGTTTTGGTTGTTTTATTCTAAAATAAATTATATATATAGGTAGTTGAGAATTAAGATATAATGATATGTCATTTTCCTGGGATACACTCAGCAGTGACATGCAAAAGTCCTCTAAGCTCGAACCCAGGCTTTTGACAAAGAAATGAACAAGATTTAATAAATTTTAAAGTATGAGCTCAAACAAATTGACATTCATAAAATTTGAATGGAGAAGAACTTAGAAGAAGAACTTTTAGCACAGTTAGAAATTTTAAAGAAATTTCTATCGTTCAGGCATTAGGAGATTACTGTATATGACTCAAGAAGCTGGCAAGTTTGATGGTTTTGTGATATTTTGTAATAAATGGTGTTGCAAAATAGGACTACTGTAATTTACAGACAGTTACAGCGAAGCAACTGTTATTTTTTTCTGTAATATTTAAAGAATGCATTAATTCACCAACACAATAAAAATTCTATATGGAGCTACCAAGTAACCTACTAGTGAGATGTTTCTATGTGTGCTAGAAAGATTTTTTATTTTTTTTTTTAATTTTAAACCTGACTTCCCAGTTCTTACCTAAACACAGTGCTACTTTGAGAGTTCAGAGATCCACAGTGCTCACACTAAAAGTAACATTTGTAGCTTACTGGAGTAGGAGAGCCAGACTACTCAAATGCTTCCTTTTCTATTACAAAATGATTACTGTTTTAACAGTACTCTTAAGTGTATGTGTCAGTATGTTTCAGGAGTATCACTATTCATACCATTCTAGCAGGTGCTCATATTTTTACATGGTACATGCATGATAGTAATTTAATAGATGACAGGCTTTGCAACAAAATACTTGCTTCAGACTTTGATCAAATAATTTCACCATTTGTCAATTGTGGGGATTTTTGGAATTCCAGCAATTGTGATCAAGATGCTTTAGGAGCTGAGTCGAGTCATTTAAACCTCAGACTAAGGCAAATGTGAATTACTTCTTTGTACTATATTCTGTATTGCCACTTCTTTTCTGAAAGTGAGGAATGAATCTATTAGAAGTCTTGATTGGAGTGTAAGGTTGGTGTCTATAGAGGTGTGATGGTGTGCTTCCCTGCTGCCCCCCCTTGCCCTGACCTGACCTTTTCCTGTAACCCTGCTCAAGCAATAACCACCAGTGGTGGTTGTGATGGATGCATCTGGTCGACGCATCTGGTCAAAACGGTTTCGGGGAGATAGAAAACAACACACTAGCCAAGGGCTAATTTATGTCAGTGCACCCACCTAACTACAGTGCTGGTCACTCTCTGACTCAAGCCAAATTTGGAAAAAATTAACATCTGCAGTCGGTTTGCAAATATGACGATAAGTCAATCATCTTTCCCCCATAAATAGTGAGTTATCCAAGAGCCCTTTGAGGTCTCCTGCATGGGAGCAGGCTGCACGCCAGGATCACACCTTGAGTAGGGACGCCTCTCAAGGTTACTCCTCGAGGTTGAGAGATTCCTTGCTGCAAAAGATCCTTGGTAAGTGACTAATAGTGTGCTAAACTTTGGAGCTTCACTAAGATTATATATGAGAGTGATTATGCATATATAATCCTTCAAACATAAACCGTTGACCAAGTTTGGGACGAGGATTGGATCCAGCCACACCTAAACTCCTCTCTGAGGAGTTTAGAAAGCAAGGGGGTCCTTTCTGAACCTTGTAATTCAATGGGACGGTCTCCCTGACAGTTTTGTCTGACCCTGTCCTCTGTGCAGTAAATAACCAAGTGTACCTTGCCATCAAATCTTGTTAAACCACTGTCGCGTTTACCATCAAACTTTGTTAACTCACTGGTTTATATCAATAAAGTATATTGTTGCTTCTCTCTTACGAGTGAAGTGCGTGACTCCATTCATGACAACAGGCAAGAAAACATCTCTTTTTTTATACGTATTCAGAATTTCAGTAACATTTAAAGATATACAACTATCATATGAGCTCACAAATGTCCTGGTTTGAGGTAAAACAGGACTAATTTTGTTCAGTAACTTTATTTTTTAGCTAGGCCACTGAAGTGGTTATCCAGAATAACTTCTGAGTATATTGCAAGATTCCTTTTCTATAATATTATTCCATAGCAAAGGTTCAACTTAAGTTTTCTCTTCCCAGGAGTATTAAACCACAAGTTGTGGTTTTAACACCATTTGAACATGCAATTAAAACTGTCCTGTAACAGTAAACTGTCATCCACATTTTCCAATGGCACCAGTCTCTGTGAAATTTGATGTTGTTGCAACAAACATATCTCATTTACATTGGATATCTTCTCTGTTTCTTCCTGGACCAGTAATACTTAATTTTGGAAGAAGCTGACTCATGTCTCTTCTGCTACCTATAGCAAAGTTTCTATTCCCACAGCATCACAGGGGAAGTCTAGTTCTTCCTGCTTTTATTTCAAATGCAGCACACAGAAAAAAATGGTGACTATTTCTGCCTTTATAGTATTATCACTGCACTTATTATAAGTCTGCACTTCATTGACTTACTTGATAAATACACTTTATCAAGTACCTACATACTTAAGTATACTAATTTTTATTCCTTGTTGTTTTTCTACACATAGTCATTTTTGGCTTAATTATTAATTGTTTAGGTGGCTTTTAATTGTGCTTCTTCTGATTACTATGGCTTCATATTTCATGCAGCTTCAGATGTAATTCTTTGAGCAATGAGATGTGGTTTAATGTCTGTCTTATTAGAAAATCTAACTAGGTTACCATTGTGTGTCCAGTTCAGTTCTGTTTTTTTAGGCATTATAATCTGAACTACACTGATACATTCTGCTCAATTCTTGAAGTCTAGGGAATAAACCTCTGTGTAATTCTTCTGGGATACGCATGCATAGACCCCTAGCAGATATGGTAGGCTTGAGCACTGTCAGCAAAGATAGAATCTCCAAATGATATAGCTTCCGAAATTAAATAAATCTCTGAGCATGGAGGAACCTTCTGGTTTTTCTCTCCTTGTTTTGGAGAGGGGGAGTGGATAGCCCCCTTTGAAGACCCATAACTTAACTGTTGGATGCTTTCTCATGGAAAGAGCAATATATATTCTTTGTAGTGGGGAACTCTTCCTCAAATTTCAAGGCATCTATTCAAGCTACGATAGCACTTAAACGTCTTCAAAACAGTTCTGATAGTATTTTTTAAATACGAACAAAACACATTTTTCTCTAACTATGATTTGAGAATGGCTCGTTAAATGGAAATGTATACCTGTTGAGCGTATCTGCCAGAAATACTGTCGTGGAAACATATCCACAAAATCTACTTCCTAAGCAATACATTAGCACTGGAAATGCCTTTAGTTTGATTAGACTGGTCACTGTAAGCAAATTCAGTTCCAAATAATATTGAAAATTCCAAGTTTTCAATCAAAACTCTTTATAATGTCTAGCTAAAGCAGGTCATTTGCAGAATTAAATCACAAGGAACAGGTTAAAAAAAAAAAAAGATATTGCTGGCTCTGACTCACAGACAGAATTTCTGCTAAATCTGTGACCTTTGAAGTCCTCAATTACTTCCTAGAACCTGAATTTTCACCTCTAATTTCTTTACTGAGCTTACTTAAGAAGTTATAGCAATCTCTCAGCTAAAGGTCACAGTGTTGTGTGGTGTTATCTGGGGTCTTATTATTTCCTCATAAACTATGACATTTATAAAATGTCAGCATCTGAGGAAATCAGGCCTATATGAACATGGAGGAAGAATAAAACCTGCTTGCTTTGGCAATTCCATCAGTGGCGGTTCAGAGTTACAAATGTAATCACAGCAAATAATACAGCATTCTCTATTGTTTACAGGTATTAGTAATTGTCACCCTAGGTAGACATGCATGTTAGTACACTTAGGAATAAAAATCAAGGCATATCATACTTTGTTTAGAGTGATTGTGCCATGCTCAGTGACCACAGAAAGCTCTTTCTTGTCAGAACTAACAATAAATTTGGTTCCTTCATTTTCCTCTTCCTAATCCTAACCTGGGGTGATCCACACTGTTTTGTTACCAGAGTTCAGAGAAAAGTAGGTCTTTCCTATGCTCAGATAACCCACAGATTATCTGGGAGGAAAAAAGAAGGGTAGTCATAATGATACTAAGATTGCAGAAGGTAGTATGTCAGATGACAAAAACGGGTTAGCAGAGGAGCAAGAGTAAACAACATCCCTGGCTGGGGCAAGCTGCTTTCTCTTACTTCCTGCTGTCATCTATTTCTCTTGCTGCTGTCTCACCCTGCTGCCCTTTCAGGCTTGATTGCCCATGACCCTCCATCTGAAATGACAATTTATGTTTCCGTGAAGTGAAAGAAAACACTAGTGTTTTCTAATCTCTATGCACAGGCATTAAGTGATAACACACTGTGATACCAATGAGGCACTGGGCACTTGAGACCAAACCCGCCGGTATAAAGCAATGGAAATCCACTGTCTTCAGTTTTATTTATTTGTTTGTTTGTTTGTTTGTTTTAAGTTAGCAAGGTCAGGATCAGATCAGATGGCTAGCTTGTAACTGTTTTTTCCAACTTCAGCTCAGTTAATTTCCACTAATCCTTGACTCTGAGTCCTCTGACCTCTGATAAATATCTACTGAAATCAGAGGGATACAGCAGGGACAAAGAACATCTCTATTTTTCCTTCTAATTTTCAAAACCATTGTTTAATCACTGCAATGAGTCACTTTGGGAAAGGAACATCAGTTGTTATATCAATACTCCTTATTTCTAGATTCTAGATAGATGCACTAACTGCATACCCGGGGCAAGGCAGGAGGGTGAAAGGTTTTGTTTAGGAACCAGGCAGAGACCTGTGGTCACTGTTGTAAAACTGGTCCAGTTCTCACAAAACGAGAGGCAATTAATCAAGTTAATAGTTATATTTGAAAAAGCCTAGGGGTTGTGATACATTTTCAAACAAGATTCATATTTAATCCACAGTATTCTTTTTGTCAACTAGAATCAAATTTGAGTACCCTCACAATAATAACTAGAACCAATTCAGACCATAGTCTTATCCTCCTGTAAGGTTTTTACTGACTGGTTTGTTATTCAAATTCCAAAGGATTTTTATGATTGCTTATGTTTATTATTATATGCAAAGTACAGGTTCCTCCTCCCTACCCACCCCACCTCTTCCAATTTATCATATTGAGATAATTTTCTGGTCAAAAAAACCCCAAACAACAACAACAACCAAACAAAAAAAACCAAACAAAAACCCACCACCACCAACAACAACAAAACCACAGAAAACCCACCTCACAATGTATCTATTTGCAGTTAAAATTAAACATGTGCTTTATACACAGCAACATAACTAATACTTCATTTATATTAATGCAAATGAACATCTCTGTGGACATTCTTATCTGTTTTGTTCTGGGATCTCTGTTATATGTAAACAAAATGTTATCAAAATGTTAAATAAAAGGTGGAAAATATACTTTATCATTTTAGAACATTTATCAATTTATACCTAACTGCTAAACATTGAGACTTTCTGTTAAATTACAAATAATAAGCATAACTAGTAAGTGTTATTTATGTGATCCCAATGGAAAAGAATGCTAAGCATAACAAAAGAAAGAAAGGAGCATGAGTAAGTAATCGGTGAATACAGGGCTGGGAAGGGATGGGATCCATTTCAAAAAACATCAGAAATACAAGGTAGGTTTGTCTACATTTGGACTTGTTCTCTTGACTCTCTTTATTGTCAGTGGAGAGAAACAGGGACAGTGATTTAGCCTTTTTGTAACATTGGTATCTAAACTAGGATAATATTTTTCTTTTTAAAATTTGTTCCTTTTTCTGTTAACCTGCTCCAACTGTTAACTTGCATTGAGAAGCGGATCCAGGTGTGTGGTTACTATAAAGACACATGAAACAGAATAAGATAGACTCTATCTGTTACCAGTGAAAGGCAGCTAAATATCCTCCGGAAACATAGGCTTCATTTTCTTCACACCTTGCTAATTCAACAGATTTATGGCTGCAATTTAGTGCCACTTAAATTGCATTCTATGGCTTTCGTCACTTTGGATTTTTATTTTAGGAAGTGCAATTCTGATCTCATTGTCATTAGTGTAAAATCTATTACAGTTAATGAGTTGCACAAGTAAGGAAACAATACATGAGAGGTCAGTATTGACTATTAAGAATTGGGTCAAATATCTACCTACACTATCTCTGTTACAGTGTCATTGTAATGAGATATTGAGAAAAGTATGGATTTTGCTTGGATACTGATAAGGATGGTGCAGTTATACACCGTTCCCTAAATATATATTTTTTTTATTGTTTGAATGTAGTGGACATACTGGTATGTTTGAACAGTTTTCCATGGTTACCAACCACTAAATGCACTAGTTCTTTTACTTGTTACAGCATTATCACATTGTATCCATGAACTGATAAGGCAAATTCACCTTCAGAGGAAGCAGGTCCTGTAAAGAGTCATTTGGCTTTTGAAAGGGGCATTGATTTTTCAGCCATTTCCTTACATTAGTACATGTGTATAGGAGAGGAAATAACTCATTATTTTCAATACAATAACAAAGTTTAGAAACGTTTTTCTTAACAGAAAAAGTGATCATTAAACATCGTGGAAACATTCCAATATTTATTACTAGTTTCTATGATCTCTCTCAGATTTTTGATTAGTAATCAGATCACATTGTTCTTGAACTTTTACTTTACAGATCGTCTTTAACTAAGTTACACGTGGGTGTGGACCCTATAGGAGAAAGTGTTAATTTTGTGTTGTGTATTTAATAGCATACATCATACATCATACATAGTGCTGTTTCTGTCCTCTGCTTCAGGACTTTTAAAACTGAAAAATAATATAATATTCAACAAGTCATGACACTTTGAAGAAAAAAATGAAAGACATGATTTATATCCTGGATATGTCAGGAATCTGCACCTTTTCCTGAATACAAAGATATCATTTATATCACCAGGTTTAAAGATTCACGATTTGATTCCATAAATCACACTAAAAAGATTGGCTTGCTGAGTCAGCCCTTGTCAAACATCCTTTGAAATGGTTCTGCTGATTTTCTTGGCACAATGACATTAGCATGAGTTTTAAACAACCCACTGAAAATCAGAAAGAGTCTGCATAGAAAGGCAGGTGCATGGTGTCTATAGGGACCTGTATTCTCCCTTGACTGTGGGACACCTGGTTCGGGTTTTCAATTATTTCGCTAGCACTGTGGAAGGAATCCAGACAAGTACTATAATTTCCTATTTTTTCTCCTTCCCAAAGTAGCACACCGTAAGGCTGTTCTCATGATGTTGGTCTCGTGGTAGTTCTCATGGGAAGTGATTGCTGTTGGCATGACTCACACCTTCTTTCCCTTTTTCCTTAAATTTTGGTTGTAGCTTTTTGTTTTATACTACAGGGCTCAATGATATGTGTGCACAAAGGTAAACAACAACTAGTGTGCAGCAACTGCCCCTTATAAAAGCATCCTCCAATCAGTGCTAATAACATTATAAGCAGGAACTACCCATAGGGAATTTGAGCGGGTCTTCATGAAAACTATATAGCTACTACAGGAGAAATATTATGGGGGAACTACCTGCTACACTGAGGAGGATGCCCAGAGAAGACACTCACCTGAGGACCCCATCACTTTCAACTTCTTGTGTACAACCCAACCCAAAATTCATATCCCTAAGTTGATACCCATCTTGACCCTCCAAATTCCTATTTCTTATGAGGATTCGGGTGAAAGAATAAGAATCAAATAATCAAATCACGTCCCAGACTCTTCCATCCTTATTCTATTTAAGTGAAGCTTGAATTTTGACTGCATCTGTTTGAGTAGCTGCAAAAACTATGCAGACAGGTATTATAAATTCAAAAAGTTTGATAAATATTTTCATCAAATAGTATGGCTAAGAGAAGTTTATTTGCAAACAACTGATGAACAAAAGGAAGGAAAATAATTTGTTTGCTATAAACTGCAACAAAACAAGAAGAAAGGTACGTTGTAACAGCATATGTAAATCTTTAGCTAAGGCTCCTCAGGATTGGAATTTTGAAATGCTGAACCAGAATTTGAAACTGTCATTAAACAGTTGAGATGTTCTTGAGTTGCTTTTTATACAAACATGCTTGTTAGCATGGGGCATATGTGATTTGAGTTCATAGCATGCTACTGGCAGTGCTCTTTTTACCTCCAATAGTCAAAGCTATTTAAACAAATCACATGTCATTACGAAGTCCACTAGAAATATAGCGTTAGAAAAATAAAACCTTCATGGCCTCACAAAGAAAGAAATGAATTAATATCAATTCTGTGCCTCCAGCTGTACAGTCCCTTCATTATGCAGGAAAGAAGGTGGTATACCTGCCATCTGTCAGCACTTTTTCATCTATGTCCCATTCTTGCTCATGCTGCTCCACCTGTGAGCTGGATACTCATAAACAGAGTCTTCTAGTGTTAGATGACTATATCCTGCTGCAACACCAAGAGCTTTTTGAAACCTGTTTGTCCAGCTTCCTAAAAAACACAAATAATTTTTAGCAGCTCCCACACTTGGTCAGATTTCACTGAAATAATTCATTCTTTGATTCACCTCAAAGCTGCTGAAATCCGATAAAATAGAGAAAGACATCCCAGATAAACACAATGTCATAGAAAGACCTGGAAATGACAACAAAATTAGACTGAAGTAGTAAGAGAGAACGGTTCTGGTGTATAAGCTATTTTATGTGCAGAGCCATTTTCTCAAGACAAAGAACATGCCCTATAAAGCATGAAGAATATGAAAGTCAATATAAAGAAAACTGAAGACTTAATGCAGATTTCCTTTGTGTGACTTAGATCAATTATTATTAGAATATGAGGCACAAAGTCGTATACTTGTTTAAAAATCTCCGAAATTAATCTGAACCCTAAATCTTTTGATTGAAGAAAATAAATTAACCTGAGGAGGGGAAAATAAATTCTTTTAAAAATAAGTTCACTGAGTGTTTTGTGTATTTGTAAGCTTTTTTGTGTTTTGGTTTTCTTAAGAGATCCTAAATAACCTAACTATTTGTAAATGGGTATATTCTAGAAACTGCAGGAAAATAGGGCAGAAAGAGACCTTCAGAGATCATCAGGGGAATTCTCATGCTCTAAAGCAGGCTAACACTCCTGGCTGAAGTTTGTCTAATTTGTTCTTAAAGCTCTTCAGTGATGGAAGCTTCAAAAGCTTCCTGTGTAAATCTAGTTTAATGCTTCATGTGTTCATTTCTCCCTTTTATTGTACTCTCTGGATGAAATGGGTGAGAAAAACCTAAGATACATTCTCATTCTTGTGGTTTTTGTTTTCTTACTAGTTTATTTGCTGGTTCCCATAGCTTTAGTTAAGTGCTCACAAATTTTCTCCTGAGAGAAAAATCAAATACCACTTGACTGAATCCAAAAGAGGATGCAACTAAGATGATGAAGCATAGAGTTTACCTAAGCTAAATCTCCATATAGTCAGACAATCTAAGACGCAACTTTATAATGAAAATGTGACCTTGGAAAAAGAAGTTGGCAGCCACCTGAACACTTTCAAACTCACTTTCTCCCATAATGTCATAAGCATGAGAAGATTTAAGAAAATGAAAATAGAAGTTTGGCTTCAGACATTGTGCAAAAAGAGGACATGTAAGAAATGTTTTCTGAATTGATTTTCACTGTTCTATTCTGAACCTTTTGCACAGTCCCATACTTCCCCCCCTCCCCTCCATCCCCCAAAATACCTTAGGAATACTGTTTAATTGATTTTTGTTGAGCAAGGACACAACCATTCATATACATATTTGCCTCTTGTTTTCCAGGATGGGACTTGAATCATCCTGTCTGCCTTATGTCTACCAAGCACTGTTACCACAAGCTCAGAAGAGATGCAGAGGCAGTCAGTCCAGGTCAAGGTAATCATGGACTTGAATTCTCTTTCTCTCCCCTCTCCTGCCTCATCATTCTTTGTAGCTTACTCCAAAGCTGTGCTTCTGTTCTTTAGGCACAGCCTCTATGACCACAGCCTTGGATTTATAAAACCGTTTTCAACCTCTTTCTTGCCTGTTATATCAATTATTTATTACTATACTATTCGTATTATTATTGATATTATATAAATGATTTCAAATATGCATGATTTTTTTTTTCTTCTCTTTTTCAAACTTCTCTAACAGAGACAAATAGAGAGCTTCTTTGGGACACAGAAATCCCTCTTAACATCATTTCTTAGCTGTAAGCCCATGCTGACCTCCTGCATACTTAAGCCTCTAAAGAACAAATAACGCCATAACACTCACTACAGCCTCCACAGCAAAGGAAAGTAAACAGCTGGGGCAAAACTTCAAACCCAGTGACCTATTGTGAATTCTGTTGACATTGTTTTAGAACTTGTGATCCTTCTGTCCTTAGATGTTCAGAGAGGGATGCCTTTGATATATAATGCTGATAAGAGGCTTATTCCATTAAGCTGTAGTGATTCTAGCTTTCACGCATCATTTGACAGAGAAAATGAGAATTTGCAGAAGTAATAGCTAATGTAAAGTATATTAGGTCGCGGTGCAGTCAGACAGGTAAGAAATAAAGTTTATGTATTATGTTGCAGAGGGGCTTGCCCATTTTATTACATGTGCACAAAAGAGATCTTTTTGTGGTTTTTTTTTCCATATCAGATTCAAAAAAATGCTAGGACCACTGCTTCTGGAGTAGGCTATATCCTCTTAACAGAGGTTAGGATTTCAATTTCAAATAAATATTCTTACACAAGTCATAAAGGTTAAATTGAAATTGGAAGAAGAACAGGAAAGCTGTAAGTAGAAGCATGAGGAAAATAAAACGGTAGTTGACTCAAATAATAGCTTTACTAGTTCCACATCCTACCTAATATCTTCAGACATACACACACAGACACAACCTTAATGCTTAAATAATGGTTGTGTGACATTTTTTTTCGGGGCTATTTAGAGAGCTTGTCAAACTGGTTTTCACCCTGCTTGCTGAAGTGTGCCCTGAAGAGGGATTTCTTCGCCATACATTTCTCCTTCTGAGAGGATGGGAGGAAAGCATTGCAAACGTCAAGAAAGCGCATGCAATTGCATTTTAATTAATGCCTTTGATATCCGAGAAAAGATTGGCAACAGTTAAATAATTTGTTGCACAGCGAGTTGTGAAAGTGACTTGCAGTGACAAAATATATTACAGCCTATTAAAATATCCAAGTTTTTTGGACACATCATGAGCACTGAGGTGATAGATGTTTCATTCCTACTGCGCTTTAATGCATCCGTAACTTGATGGCACTTGTAAGCAATAATCTGAATTGCCTATCAGGAGAACTGTTTACTATTATTTACGAAAAAGGGAATAAATAACTTAGGATGTCACTATTTCTGTAAGGAACTAAAGTGACTATGGCAACTTCTATAATGAAGGAAAGCGTAAGCACTATTTTAAATTGCGGTCTTTGTGTAGCTGAGCATAAGAAGTTGTTTTTCATGTTAGCAATATGATTATCTCCCACACTTCAGAAATGAGAGATGAAGAAAAAGAGGGCCAAAACCCAGGATTCTTTCATACCATGCCCTTAGAAGAAATTTGGCTTAACAGGATTTCATTAATAAGCTTCAATTATTTTTACTAGTCCTGACAGTTTCCTGGAAACTTTATCTATTTTCAAAATGTGTTTCAACTGCACCAATAAACAATCAAAACCTTTTAAATTTATTTGAAAATGAATTTCCCTCCCCCTCGCCCCCACAGCCCTACAATAGAGGAAATAAAGGAGGAAAAAACGTAAGAGAGTGTGTGTACTGTTTTGGTAACTGAGGCATGTTCCTCTGGGATGTGTGAAACCCAGGTTCATTTCACTGCTCAATTTGTTTTGGAGGGAAAAGTTCTTCTCTAAGACCATAGAGACAGCACCATAACAGACAAATTAAAGGACTCTCCTACAGGCACAGGCAAAGTGAATAACCAGCTTGTAAAAAACATATGCTTCTTTCATCAACATTTAGAGTTAGAAACTTCAAATTCATTCTTAATTTTGCCATATATAAAATAATAGAATACTCTATTACTTCCATAAGACTTTATTTACATCAATCCTAACCATAAACAATAAATATGTTTATATTAAAATATTGTCTTAACTTCTCCAAAGGTCTTGGTCCTTTGTTTAGAATGACCTGCTTTTCCTTCATCTTAGCACACGCAGGTGAGGTGTTGTATCAGATCTCAATTCTCTATCCCCTTTCCTACTGCCACAGTATGTTGTATTTCAGACAGGAATGTAAATTCTGAAAATATCTCTTTGCTTTCAAGCTGAGGAAGAAATTTGCAAGTGGTCACAGAATTCTAGTATTGGAGTCCTTTGTTTATGCTTCCTTTTTTAGATTACTTGATCCTTTGAGGTTAGCAGAGAATGGTGGCTTTTTTTTTCCCTTGGAAACTTTTGATCACAAGGGAAATACACAACAAAATACTGTTCTGAAAACTGGTAAAGTCTATATGCAGTATTAATAAATTTTGCTTTTCACTGCTTTTGCTACTGAGTGTAGCTTCCCTTTTTCTGCCACACATATGTTACTCTATGTTATGAAAAAATAACTATGACAGTTCAAAATTATGTTTTATTTATTTATGATAGACTTACTTGCAGTAGTATTCTGAAGTGCAGAACTGAATTATAAATCCAAGTAAAAATGGTATAAGAGCTCCAGGTATGGCAGCAAATGGAAAAACATTAGAACTCAGTGAAAAAAATTGTGTATGTCTAAATGCTTATTTCTGTGCTTGCCTTGAGGAGGTCATTGCCATTAAATAATTCAACTACATTTTTTTCAGCTGCTACACTATTTGCTGTAGCAAAAATCAGTAAAATAAACAGGGAGAGTATAACTGAAGAATGCAAATAATCCCAAAAGTAATAGGTTGTCACCCATTTCACATACTAATTTTAGAACATTACAGATGTTATTGCTTTCCTAGTACAGCTATATACATCAAATATGTTGTAATAAATTTTTTTCATAAATTCCAATTTCTGTTACTTGCATCATTTCCTAGTAGCTGTCATAATCTTATTTTTAAAACATTACAATGTAATCCAGTACTGTCATAAAAAAAGTTTGAGTATTTGACACAGAAATACTGGTTTGACTTTGTGTTTGAAAGCCCAATGTTTTTAGTGGCTGAAGTCATCTGACCATTTGCTTTTCTATTTATTGTCTTCTGTACAAAAGATTTTGTTTTAGGAGACTATGTTGTTATTCATCTTGATTTCACAGGTTCTTTCTATTTTCTGTGGCACTAAAGTATATCTGTTTTCAGGACTGTGACTTCTTGATGTTTGGTTAGCTTCAGAAGCACAGAATCCAAGACAGTTACAGAGTATAGGAACAACATATAAACATCATTCAAAAGGCATTGAATCTGACTTTTAGGCGCAGCTAGATACATTTTTAAAGTTATATGTCTTTTGTTTGAGAAAACCGTGGATTAAACCCTCTTTATTTGTTCACAAACTATGTGAACTAACTACACTTTTATAAACAAGTTCACATAATTCCAGTGATGTGAATTCCAGTCCAGTCAAGAGGATCCCATGATGCAGAGAGTGTGCTAGGAATACACTTCCACTGCAAATGCTATGGCCTAATGAAAAGGGTATCTTATCCTTTATTTCAAAATCCAGTTTCAGAGGTGATCAAAGATACGAAAAATATCTCATTATTTTAGGTACACTGTAGTGTGCGCGGTGTCTTGATAAAGATTCAGTCTATCTACTGGGGTATCCTTAATGACCAGAAAACTACACTTTCTTTAAGCTTTGTAGACGTGATTTTGGAAACTTAGTTTCTCAACTCAGCAACTCTGTCCATAGGAAGTAAAACTTAGTATGAATCAAAAATAATCATTACATCATTTCAATGCAATCAGCTCAGTCATCATAACCTCTTGTTTAACATAGAAGACACACAAATATTTCTTGGCACAATTTATGCATAAATTTATTATGAACTCATTAACTTTATTGGTAAATACTCTAAACATTAAGAGCAGAACAAGAAAGCAATTTTAAAGTACTGCAATAATACATACTTAAAAGGCTACGTGATACATTCTAAGTCTTCTCAGAATTCATTTTCCCACAAGGCTATTTTTTTTAAAGGTTGCTGACATAAAAGTGATGTTTGTTTAGGTGCCACACTAAAATGACAATTTTCATTTTTTTCTCTAAAGGAACATAACAAATTCTTATTTTATTACAATAAAGCGTTTAACCCTAACCTGTGCTAGGAAATGATGATTTGGCTTCGCAGACAATAAGAATGCAAATTCAGATGGTGGAAACCAGTTTTCCAATAAAACCTGAACTGGAATTACCAGCTAGTTTTATGGAGACTGATAACACATGGATTTTATGACTACTTGGTAACATAAGCTGGATATTGGCCAGTGATAAAAGTGGAAATACTGATATTTCATTACACCACATTCCTGTTATTAGTGGTATTATACTACCATCTAGAGGCCCAGGTAAGATTAATCTACTACAAAGGAATACCCATTAGAAATACAGAAATGTTATTCTACTTTGAGCTAGTTACGTATATAACCACCAGTACAACTTGTAGAGCATTTCAGCAAAGCTTTTCCATAGAAGTGAAAAAATTTCTCTATTCTGTGCAACCTGAATGTTGGCACGAGTGCCGAAAAAGCGATTCCTCTTTATGCTTATCATTCAGTCCATTATCATTACCTGGGTTTCAGTGCATGCTTGGACTTTTGAAGTTTTTAACATAATGGAGAATTTAAGAAATATTAATGCAAAATCTTGTTTCCCCTTGAAATGTAAAGTTAAAATAAACGAAAATCTTCCCACAATTTCTTAAACAAATTGACTTAAAGGGTATTTTGTTTCTAAGCATCGTTGTAAGAAGTTGGTGTTTCGAAGTAGCTTTGAGTACCAAAATTTTGCCTTTTCAGGCCCATTTTGGTGAAAGCTGTCAAGGCCTGACAGTGCAACTGCCTGAGTACGCTATGACAACTTGCTGAATATCTTCTGGAGGACTCCTTGACTGTCAGGGCTGAGAGTAAATTCCTGGGGATCTAGTAGAAAGGTGAATTGTTTGACAGGAAGGACATAAATAGATATTTTCACTCAGGAAAATAAAGGTGCTTTTTAAATTTTATTTAACCCTGCATTCCATTATGTTAATCTTTTTGTATCTTCTCATTATTTTAGAACTGAAATGTGATGTAGTGTTTTTGAAGCAGCTATGCCAGAGGACAAACACCCTCGCATCTGGATTTGCAGATTTCTTTGGCCAAGTTGATGATAAGCAGTAAGTAGATCACTATGCTGGTATTTCTTTGGAATTGTCTAAAAATGAGGATTTCATCTGGGCAGAATTTGTGGCATAATTTCCTAGGCAGGATATATTTCTTTATACAGGCCAATTTTTCTTAACAAGCCCTAAATGAAGGTGATCTTTCCCCTAAATTTAAGGGGGCTTACCTGTAAGGGTTTAAAAAAGGATCACAAACTTGAAAATCTAGGTTGTAACACCTGTGCCTGGATCAGATAGCTCCTGCTCAGCCATCCTGGGAGCCCCAGCACTCTGGTGATCAACATCACCTTGGTCTCCTTGAAATACAATGTGGGTTTAGATAGTGAAAGTATTTTACCAAATGCAACAGAACATGGATAGCATAAAGGAAGATTATGGTGAAATTCAGATGTACCCAGTTAAAACTGCAAGTTTCAATTAAACTTCAATCTATCCCCACAGCACCTGAAAAAAATCCACTGGTGTCTATGTTACCACTGGCGAGATTTCTCAGGGGCTCTGCGTAGTGCCTCTGGACAGGCTCACAGCAGTCACTGTCCAGGAAAGGCTGACAGCTTCTACCCATCTCACCTCTAAACTCACCCCTAAGTCAAAATATGCAAATGAGGTAACATTTTGATTTCATCTTTTGAAGGTCTGATGAGCATGCATTGCTCACGGCTGATGCATAAGGTGACATTACAAAAATGTGGCAGCAGCCATAGGAGATGAAGGCAGCACTGTATCCAGGAGGGAAGAGAGCTCATTCAGTGCCTTTCCCAGCTGGAAGGGGTTCTAGGTTACCTCTCTCCTGCGTTTTGATTCCCTGTGGTGAACCCATGTAGGAAAGAGCATGAGACCCACACAATTACACTGGTGAAGAAACGTTCCCGATTCCTGCAGTGAACAAGCTCTTTGAATTACAACCAGTGACTGCTGAACAGAAACGATCAAGCCTTTCCATATGCATGTCCCCTTGTGGCTACAGAACAAGGAGCTCATGGTCTAGTAAATAATGAAACTTTATAAATGCCATTTTTAGCTGAATTAAATTATACAAGTTAGTGATTAACCAAGAGAAGAGGGAAGAAAGACTTGAACGTTCTGCAGCTTTTACAGAAATCCACATAAGGCATTAGGAGACACTAGTCCTGAAGACTAGTTGTTTATGAACTACCCACACATAAACACCCATAATTAAATTTATGTTAGTTTTTGCTGTAATTGATCTGAGTCACTATTTTCAAAACTTTTAATTATAAAATATAAATTCACAAAACATCTCTAACATGTTAAATTTTTATTCTAATTTATCCTAATTCGTATGAGAACCCAGCCATGTACTAAACCTAAAGAAAACTGATGTAGTTTTAGTTCTTGTGCCCATGAGAGATTTAGTTTAAGAATCATGAAATGAAGTTTTAACCCAATGTGTTGGTTCTAACCTGTGTCTAAGCTACTTTTTTCTGTATATTGTCTTGATACATTTAAGAAAACAATTGCATGGATGTGTGAATATGTAGAGTACAAAATAGTTGTCTAAATCACAATGGGGCCACCTTTGGGTGGAGGATGAATGGAGCAACTATGTTCTGCAAATGATTCCCATTAGGCTACTATTTTAAAATAGAATATTTCTCTCTGCTGATTCCAAATTTTGAATTTAATTCTTCATATCCCTACTCCCTTATCTTCATGTCTTGTCATATACAGTAGTAAATTCAGATAATATTTGAGGTGGTTGTGTGTAGTGAGGTCCTTGCAGAGACCTAGTTCCCCTAATGTTAAAATGGTACCTTTAAATTCATAAATAAATCTGGATAGAAGGCTCTATATGAGGTACAGTTTTTAAAGAAAATTCTAGTGACAGTTCCACATATCCAAATATGGGAATGTTTTAATATTCAGAAACTATTGGAAGTTGTGTTTGCCACCTGTTTGGAGTATCTGTTGAAGACTCAGCCACCTAATGAAAACCTAACCATGGGGAAACAGTTTTAGGTCAAACAAAGAAATGGGACAAAGATTAGTACCCATTGCCTGTTTGATCCTAGCATTATCTGTTCACTACCTGCCTGAGCCTAAAATACATAGAAAAAATGAAATTTTGCTGTAATACTAGACAGTGTCATTTGCACTATGGTCACAAGATGGCATCGTTACAAAACCCTTCACATCAAGTAAACTAGAAAAACAATTTTGTACATGGGAAATTTTAATCTATTTTGCCATTGCTTAGACATATGAGAGTGTTTATAGCTTTGATAAAAGCAGCTCTGTTTGTCTTTAAATTATTACATGAAATGATGTGTCAAATATCTTATGTGACGTAGTGTATAAATAAGAAATAATAATTTTGGCCTAATAGAGTAGATAGTGCTCTGTCTATAGTCATAACAGCTGACATAATGGTTACAGAGGTTTCTTAAGCCAAACTCAGAAAAGGTCCTAAGTGACTATAATGGAAACAACAACATTTCTGTAATCTATGTAAAAGCATTGCAAGCTTACCGAAGATATTCATGTCCTGAAAAACAAGACGATGGGGAAGAAGACCAGCCTGGCTAAATAGAGAGCTTTGGCTGGACCTCAGGAACAAAAGGAAAGTTTACCTTCTTTGGAAAAGGGGGTTGGCAACTTATGAGGAATACCAAGATGTGGTGAAGCTACGCAGGGGGAAAATTAGAAGGGCCAAAGCCCAAGCAGAACTCAGCTTGGCCACTGCGGTTAAAGATAATAAGAAGAGGTTCTTTCAGTATATCAATAGAAAAAGGAAGACTAGGGAAAATGTAGGCCCACTGATGAACGAGATGGGCGTCCTAGTGGCGGAAGACACAGAGAAGGCTGAGTTACTGAATGCTTTCTTTTCTTTGGTCTTCACTGCTAAAGCTGTCCCTCATGAATCCCAGACCCAGGAGGCAAGGAGGAAGGTCTGGAGAGAGGAGAGCTGGACATCCGTAAGTCCATGGGCCCTGACGGGATGCACCCGCGAGTGCTGAGA
>VYXH01003975.1:249471-331483 GCA_013397275.1 Burhinus bistriatus | reverse complement strand
CCCCCCCATTTTGTCAGCTCTCCTGTCTTTGCACATAGGTTAATGCAGGCCTTTTGTTCTTCAGGATCAAAAGCTAGTATTGCCTTATTCTTTGTATGCCCTAAAATATCATAGTCTGCTCTGATCCATTGAAAAACAATGAAAATAACTGCCTGGGGTATATACGTGACTGAATAGAACGTTCTTGAATAACCATAGTGTGTTTTAGAACAGAAAAGTATTTTCCCCCTAATGATAAGGAGGACTTAGATACATTTAAAGACTGTCTTCCACTGTGTCACCAGGAAAGACTGCAGTGGTTCATTGCGTCTGAGACGTGCTGTTAACATGGAGCTGATCTCTGTACACAGGAGATCTGCCGATTCTGTACTCACAGTACACACGTGGACTGCCCCTGCGTCACGTGTAATGAGGAGGCATCAGATCTGTTGTGCGCCTGGGGTATGTGCAGAGAATGCATTGGCAGTGCTGTGGATGCACAGATGAGATGTATGGTGTATGTTTTGCAGGGCCAACATGCCTATCCCATGTTCTGTATTCCTGTGCTTTAGAGGCAAGTGTGGCAGAGCGGACATTGCCCAAAAAGTCCATGTTTCCAGGAAACTACAGGGTCAGCTGGGCTGTGTGACACAGGAACTGGTGCGTGAATGGCTGAAGTTGTAGATTTACCCAAAACTTACTGCAAAAGTATATGTGTTGCTAAAATACTTAGAGCTGTCAGGTATATTTAAAGGAATACATGGGTTTGAAAATGCAGAAAGATATGTTTTATCCTTCATACAATAACTGGGCAAACAGCCAAATATTTCTGGCTTCATTTTTCATAAAGTTTTAACAAATCTGTTTAGAGCTTGAGTATGATAAAACCTCTGGGAAACTGACTGATATGATAAGTGGCATGGAGGACCCACATACATGCATGTTATGAGGACAATAAAAAAATGAGCCTCTGTCAGACACCCTGAAGTTAATGTCCTTATACTGCGGCAAGTATGACATGAGTCTGTGTTCTGTGGCTGTAACACTCCTATTTAGATTCATGATATCATGGTCTCACATTCCTCTTGTGATATGAAAGTTACTGATGGATTCTCAGTTTATGTACAAGCCATCTTCCTTTTTGGGTGTTACTTACAATGACTGAAGAAAGAAATTCTAAAGGCATGTTGGTAAATTAAAAATCCAGCTCCTCTGCAGAAGGAAGCGTGTATCATCACGTTATTAGGATAAATTAATTCAGACTAAGAAGCTGATGTTGCCTAGACTAAATAAATTTTACCTTTTATAGGGGTCGCACAAGAGAATATCCTGACTTCATGCTCAGAGAGGGGAGGTTACTGTGCTTCATATCTCTACCAGCTTAATTTGGCAGCTTCTGATGAAACTACCTGCAAAGCTGCTGTTCCTGAAGTTATCCTCGTTTCAAACTCTGCTTTACTAAGGTAACAGACTGACTTCTTTTGTAGCCATCTGGAGCTGACTTCTGTTGTTTATATACCAACTTGAGCTGACCCTGTGGTAGACAGGGAAACAATAACTTCTCATCTCCTTGTACATGTTTGTCATGTTCCAGCTGAGATTTCCCCACCTACATTTTCTGAATATTGTCTAAAATAGTTTGCCAAATTATGGAATTGTTACTGTTTTACTGCTACTCTCCCTAATTAAAATTATCCATAATACTTGATAAGACCTTTACTCCTTTTGTGCCTCCATCTGGAGCCAAAAGGACTCTTCCCACTTCTATTAATTTTCTGGGCTTGTATAGTGCAGAAGTGCTTGGTACTGCTGTACAAAAGAAATGACCATCTTTTTATAACCTTTGATGACACTAGCTTTTAACAAAGAAGGAAATTTATGTAAATGAGACTAATATATTTTTCCTTCTGGTGAGTCTTGAATATTAAGGAAAGAGAGGAAGGGGGGAAAAGTTTGGGATATATTATTTATCCCATATTTTACAGTTTGCATAGAATAATTATATAAAGGATGGCTGCTTGTAGTGCTCTTCTCTGTGCATCATTAATGTGATACTTCTTTCCTTATCACTAGATTTAAACTGTAGCATTGTAAGACAAACATTCTCCTTCAGCTGCTTCCATTATACGGCATACTATTATAAAACGAAAGGGGAATGTTGTACTTTATCTCTTTATATATTATAAAAATAATGAAGATGATAATTATCAAAGCTATAGTGCAATTTCATGGCATTGCTGTCAGTTACAATCTGCTTAAGCTGCATTCCTTTGGTATAAAATGTCGAGAAAACCCCATGATTGAAATACAGTCATCTAATTAATTTCTCTCTATTATTACTTTCACGGGTTCTGTCTGTGCAGAATGCTTGCTGATGGTTAATAAAAAGAGAATGAAATGTAGACAGTCCAGTGTTAGCTTTTAAGTTCTGAGTATCTTTCCATGCCCAAACTTTCATTGTGCTGATAAATACAAATTAGCAGACCTTAAAAAAAAAAAAAAAAAGCTGGAACTTTGTCTGGCATTCTCTCAACAGCCTTTGCTGAGTGTTTTATCATCTCCCTCTTCACTAACTCAGTTCAAAGCTGAGTGTTTATATTTGAAACCTTACTGGTATTGCCAGTTTCTTGATGTGCACCATTTCTACCATAGCCATAGGGTAACATGTTGTCTGAAGCCTTTTGCCTTCTTTACACTGCTGGACCTTAACATTTGTTATTTGTATAATCCTAGAGATGTCATTGGCCCTATATACACCAATAGGAATGGTGGTATTTGTATGAATACCAGCCACTTTACTGATTTTTACTCACTGAAATTGCATCAGTAAAAATGCAATGAGATCACTCCATCCAGATTTATCACCTTTTTTTTTTTTTNCTCCAGCCAAGTTTTTTACCTTTTTTTTTTTTTTTTTTAAACATTAAAAAGTAGGCTGTTTATATGCTACCAGTGGGCGGTAGCTGGCTCCAGCCTGAAGGTGGGCACTTGCTTCTACTTAAATACCTTGCTATTCAGAAATGCCAGTGCAATCTGTGCAAGTTTATGCAAAGAACTGAGAGCATGGACACCATATAAGTAGAAGCTAAAAGAAGGGCTGCAGTTCTTATTTGGAGTGAAAAATTTTGAGGGTAGAAAATCATGTTTCAAAACCGATGGCACCCTTCCCCAGCATTGCCATAGATCAGATGTTTTTACTAAACTTCTTGCCATTTTGCATTTCTTGTTTTTAAGAGAAATCATAGTTTTTCAAAATCCCCTGCAAAAGTTCATTAGTATTGGTAAGTTCTGCTTTCCACATGTGACACTGCCTCCTGCAGGTACCCAATATAATTATGGCAGACCATAAATAATGAATATACCTATCAAGGCTTTGCAGGATTGCTTGTGACATGAACAAAAAGCATTCTGAGAACAGGAGAGGCAATTGCTTGGTATTGACTGTTAAATTGCCTGATTTATAGAGAGGCAGTTGAGCCTGGATTTGGGCCATGCAGGACATTAGTTAATTCTGGAGTTTTGTTCCTGAATGGGTTTAACTCCAGTCTGGGATAGACATTTGTGAAAAGAAATCAAATGTTGTTTTTGTTCCTCCGCTGCTGTTGCTGCTGTGCTGCAAATCCCCCGAGTTCTTCTGAAATCACTGAAATAGCCGGCTGTGTACCTAGAATGGTTGGCAGCATGGCAGGGAGCTGCTGCCAGGTATTCCTGGTATGTTTGGCAGCTCAAATGAGGAATGAGTTAATATCTTTTTCCAGGGCTCAGTGTTGCATTTAAGCAGAACCCTGCGCTGGAGGGAGCCACATCCCTTCAGTTATATTGCCTCAAGGAATCATGTCTCAAAATGCAGAAGCCCTACTAGGTGTCCTGGCAGCCCAAAGAAGTTGTCCCTTTGCTGCTCCACTTCAGGGGATGAAAAATCTTTCTGTTATTATAGTCAGCCAGTTCTGACAGCCAAAACATTGGGTGAATTTCAGCCATGGTCCTGTTTTTCTCTCGCCTCTTTTGCCCTTCTGCATTTGTGTGCAGTAGTAGAAGGGCGTAACAATGGACCTTGTTCCCTCCCTATTCTCTGATGGTAATAAAATCTGTGGGACATCTGGACATCAGCTGGTCTTCGATTTGGACTGTGCAAAGAATAGTGAAAAGTATTAGATGTCAATTGGAAGAACATAATTTTATGAGGTCATTTTCTTATTAGGTCCATAAATAAAAATGGTGGTGCATACAAGTATCCATTTTATTTATTTTTTTATGTCACATGTGGTCCATTTAGTCCAATGACTGGGAAGAACCAGAAGCACCTGCTTCAGAGGAAGGTAAAATAACACTACCATTAATAGTTACAGGATAACCTGTCCTCAGAGAAATGTTTTCCTCTGACATTCAGGAGACTGAACTGGGATTCCTGCATGAAGTTTATGTCTTTCTCAGACTTCTTATTGTCACAGACTAGAGGTATCTTCATATTGCATCTGTCATGTTCAACAAACATTTCAAAACAGATTGTGAGAGGGTGACTTGAGCCACCCAATTTTCTAAAGGCCAGATGTTTGTCTTGGTTAAACTAGTGAGTGTCTGGAGTCACACTATTGCAGTCTCTTGAGTTACTCTTGTTTGACAGTGATGATGTGGAGGGAAACTTGTGTCCAAAGACACTGCCTACTCTTGAGTGGTGGAAAAAAAAAATTTAAAACCCCCTAATTGCAATACGGAAATCTAAAGCCCTCTTAAATGTTAGGCAGGGAGCTGGATTTTGGTAAGAAACTCAAAAAGGAAAGGAGTCCAGCTTGTAAACAGAGATTACATTAGAGTCTGATTTGAAAGTGCATTTGGAAATTCACTCTGTAGCCTATCAAAAACAAATCCTGAAATCAGTGAGGTTATGTGGAATGGATCCCTGATCTGAGCATGGTATGGTGTTTCCAAATGACTCTTTTGTGTATTGTGCTTTGCCAAGCTCATTTGGTATGATCTTCAGTGTGTTACCAGCTTAAAGTACTTGGTTATTATTTTTATCTCAGGCAGTCTGTTGATTTTATGATCTGCATGCCCCTTATGAACTCTCCAAGTCTAATTTCTTTGCTTACATTCAACTGAGGCATTTCATAGTTATACAAATATGTGTTTATCTCTTTCTCTGCTTGAGGCTGTTCTAAACTGCCAGGATTTCATGGAGGACTAATTTCACTAATGTGTAACACAGAATGCATCTGCAAAGGTGGCAAGAGATAGAACACAGAAAGCACTCCATAATACTTCAGGAAGGGAATACCAGTGAAGAACAGGGATAAGAATGTCAGAAAAGCCAAAGATGTCATCTACCTCTGACAAATTCAGCATAAATTTATATACAGACTCTCTGTCCTCCTGGCATGGAAAGCTGGTTATTTGCGGGACTTGCTCTGTATATGTAATTTATAACAAAAGTCACTGTTTAAATGGCTCTCCTGGATCTATTTCACTTTCTCCTGATCTCAGCTTACACAGTGATTCTCTTTGTGGATGCACTTTGCAGTTGTCCTTTTCGTTGATTCTATTTTACTTTTTCCCAGAAATTGAGGGCTTTTTCTTTCGGATGCCATTAAATGTCTTTTCTTGAGAATGTTGGCTGCTTTCAGTGTACCGTTGGATCCAATAGCTGATACCCTAGCCACCATCTGGCAGTTGATTTTTCCTGCCCTTGTGTTCAGGAAAGAATAGATTGTCAAGAATGAAAATAAAAAGAAAGAATTTGATGTGTTATGGATAGCTTTTCTGGAATCTCCATGTGAGCAACTGGCGAGACAGCTGATCTGGTTTTGTTTATATTGTTTTGGAACAATCTCTAAGTATCATTTAGTTCTCTTACTTGTTATTTAGGACCAGTTTAGACAAGTAAATAATCCCTTTGACCTCAGTGAGACAATTAAAATGAGTGGATAGTATTTGGCTTTAGATTAGTAGGTGCTGTAATGGGTGAGAACTAAGCAGTAGCAAGTTTTCCCTCTCTTCCATGCATACATACATGGAGTACTTAACAAAAAAAAATAAATTAAATAGTGCATTCTTGGTGCACTAGAAGTGTCCACTTCAGTTATTTATAGTGTAAAACCAAAGTCAATGCTTTTCTTCACTCTGGAACCTTTACTACTTTGTATTTTTGTCTTTGCTATTTGTAATGCAATGGTCAGTAAACCGGCTATAGCTTGTAATTTCTGTGATCTAAATGTTGCGATGTACCATTAAAGTGAGTAAATCTACATAAATGTATACAGAAAGGAAAGAAGAAGCAATTTAAAGCACCGAGGCAAAGTTTGAGTACAAAGGTCTGTATATATATAAGGAAGGAAGAGTATCATCACATAGCTTTCATTTTGAAGTTATTGTTGTGTTGATAAAGAAATGAGAACGATCCAGTACTAAAGCAACAGGATGGTAAAATTATCCAAACATTTGAATTTTCAGCACGCCTTCATACAGTGGTAAAGCCCATATCCGGAGCCTGTATTCTCACTTTAACGATTATGACAATAAGATCAAGAAATTTGATATGAAACTTCCTCATAAGAATGACTTTAAGAGCACAGCAGTAGCTGTAGGATAGCTGCAGATGGGGAAGTATGTCTATCCAAGTTCAGCATTGTTTTAGTGCTAAACATGTTTCTTCTCTCGTCTGCCTCACTCAGCTGTATTGTCTGTGCCACTGTGCTAGATTTGGCCTTAATAAATACAATTAAAATAAAATTAGACTCTTGCCTGTAAAATCCAAGATAACTGTAAAATTGAAATGTATCTGCGTGGCTCTTAACCAACCTATTGGAAATGAGAAGGGGGCATTTCAAAATTTCTTCTTAGCATTTCCATTCTGATTCTAATCAAAAGCTTGAAGATGGGAGAATGTTGGGGTTTTTTTCAGTCCCAGATGGTTTGAAGCATTACAAAATACAAGGCTGGAGTCTGGCATTGCTGCAGTCCAGGTAAAACAGCAGGAGCTATTGTAATACAGTGAAAAGGATTCAATAAATCTGAAACGGTTACAGCAGCAGTGGGGTACTTTCAACATAATTCCTATTTCTTTGGGAACAATTTTGTAATTGAAAGTATTTATTTATAAAGTAACTCGCAGAAAGAAGTAAAAGTGGCAGTGTTTTCAGTTCTTAACTAGTAATCATAATCTAGTTCAATTCAGGGTAGAACAGCTACAGCAGCACATAAGAAACACAAGATAATAACAGAGTCTGAGCTGAGAATACTGAACATCTTGTATTTCTAATTGCATCCATCTTGTAAATGAACAGAAACTTTAATTGAGGAAAAACTTATTACGGGAATCACTAGCAACAAAAATCTGTGTTATGAGCCTTAAATAGACAAATGTTATTTGCCACAAATCAAATTTGTTCTATTAGTTTGGTAAAGTGAAAATAAATCCATCAGCACAGCTTTTTTGGAGCTACAGATGTGCTGTATATGTCAATGTTTTCTTCTGGTAAGGAGCTGTTTAATAACGATTTTTCTATGCACAATTCTGGGTTTATGATATAATAAAAATCAATGTAATTTAGTCCCTTTTCAACATATTACAGAAGATTTTATCAGTAGTAAATTTGGAGCCATTATTGGTTAACAGTATATCTTGGGTTAAATAAACTTCGAGATCAAAGGCTGAGAAATTGCTAGCAAAATAGTACTGTGAGCAGGGGTTGAATGTTTCAAGACAATGCATGTCTCTTGAGAAATAGATGACTTCCTAGATTCTAGCCAGACACCGGAAAGATTGGTAAAACTTTAGCAAATCATATCCCATGACCACTGCAAATGTTATAGAAAATACATGCTAAGCAATGATGCCACTTATTTTGAAATATATCCCAAATTGCATTTGATTTCCCTCTAGTGAGACAAAGGCAGAGGATGGATGGTGAGACAGTGCAACCCAACCTGTATCAAACATGGAAGTGGAAAAGAGTATTATTTATTGCATGTAACGATCTTGTATACAATTTCACAAAATAGTATATTACACAGCCTTGCTATCTGAGTATTATAGTTCTCAAATATTGGGCCAAATCACATCTGGTATGAGAGAAAAAGGGTTTTATCCCCTTATTCCAGTGCATTGTTCTGCCATTCCCCGAATAGAAAGGAGGGGGCCAGTTCTTCAGATATGGTTATACTTCCTTAGATAAAATGGAAAGATTTTAAAAAAAAAACACAGCAGACAGAAATAGAGATTTGAGCCTGCCTCTGCAATTTACTCTGCAAAGTTGATATGCTGGGCTGCTGAAAGGAGAGCAGTAGGTAGACTAGAGTATTGGGACTCTCCTCGCAGTTTAGTAAGATCTGACACTACCATTGCCATCCTTCATTTTAAAAGGTTTTTAACAGTGTTGTGGGGTCACTGTCTAGGCATTATTGATCTTCAGTTTAATTGCATTGCATCAAAAAAAATGCTAGATCAGTGGTGTTTCTAAACACATAGACTGGATAAAGCTACCCCATCAAATTAGCTAATTACACTATATGCTCATCCAATTTCAGCATTTCACACTTTGCAAAAGAGTGGGCAAAGTCTTATCTACCATGTCAGCCTCTGTACACTACAATTATTAAATCCAGTAATAAGCTTGGATGCAAATGTGACTAAAATAATTTTATAAAGAAAAAGCTCCTGAAAGAAGAGCTTATTCATTGCCATACAGCTGAATCCTGTTTTCACAACAACTCTATGTATTCACTTACTTTAAAAAGCAGCCTGAACGATGGGGGAATCAGAACTTGTCTATAATTTGATTTGTTCCTGGAGTCTGGGGGTACAGCTATTCCAAAAGCACGGATTACGTCCTTTTTACACATGGAAATTAAGCAGAGGAGCACAAGTTATTTCACAATAGCTCCCCTTGTGGACAAAGTGTTTTGGAATAAAAGATACTTTAGTCTGGAATAATTAGTGCACTGATTATTCTAGAACAGAATAAGTGCACTAATTATTCCTACAGTGTCCACACAGGGACAAACAGAAAGCTATTGAAGAATGGCTTATTCGGCAATAGCTATTTTGGTCCATTTCCTCATATAGGCAAATCCTACTGGTGTTTTCAGCAGGTAATGAGCGTATAGATGGAGAATGTGGATGGATTGCATTAATGATCTCTTCCCATTAGTGTTTCTTTGTACTTCACTTTTGTGTGCTTGCAGAGTTAATTGCTTAAAACTCCCTCTTAAATCAGACACATTTCTAATCCTAACTTCCCAGTTCTTACACAGAGACCCTCCAAACTCTTTTGTGGGTGACCCACCACCAGCCAGCTGAACAAATCAATGCTCATATCTGACTGTAAAATTGTTGGTTTTCACTGGAATGTATTTGGTTTTCTGTTAGGTGTTAAAGGTTATGCTGCATTGAAGATCATTTATACGTTTTCCCCAGGATCACTTTGCAAAATAGTTTTGCAGTCATTTGAAAAGCTACTGGAAAAGTCACAATTCACCCGTGTGATTGTTGTTTCAAGAAGACAGAAGATCCATCCATGTGGAGAGCTGAGGGAGTTACTGGTGGAAGGGTAAGAGAAGGGTCCGTTAGATCCCGGGCTATATTTCTCCCTTATATTAAATTAACACTCAATATTCAGGCAGCACTTCGTATCTTTAGTTCTAAACTAAGCATGTTTTCACCCAAGTCACATAGCCATCAGTATCAATACTAATGTCATTGGCTTACTCTGCATGGGCCCTGTTAAGTTTAGAAGTTCATGTTTTCCTAGAAGAAAAAGTTGTTCCTCTGCTGGCATGTGAAGGCCAGAGCACAGCTCTCACCGGTTCTCTTGCCGAAGGGTAGAGAAATGCACTGATGGCACAGGGAGGAGAAGTGGGCTCACCTACTAACATCAGGGATCACAGCACCTTGGCCTCATCAAGGTGCACAGCAAAATGAAAATGAGGACAGTTTTAGGGAAAGTTTTCAAAAATTTCACTGATCTTGAGCACCCAGTTTTAGCTGCCTTAAGGTGATCTCAAACTGTACCCTTAGAAAAGGGCATGCAAATGATCACTGTCCATTTAAAAAGGAATTGCCAGACAAACAAAGCAGACTGTTTACTCTCTGCCTAGTTTCTGTTTATGTTATTGTAGAAATTGTGGCCTAGGTGTAGAACTGAAAGGAATAAAACTCATTTTTCCGTTCTCACGCTAACTTACTGTATAAACTTAGCCAGCTCAGCCTTTTGGGGCCTCAGTTCTGCATGTGTGCAGTGGGTTGAAGATACCACCTATAGGTGAAGCATGGCATTATAAAGCATTTAATACGTTTACAAGCAAATCTGTTATGGGGAAGTGTAACCGTTTAAAAGCAGGGAAGTTGCAACACGACATGAGTGAGAAGTGGAGTGGGATTGTGCTATAGCGACTGAGGCCTGTGTGCAATCTATGCACGTGGGTTAATGCTTCTTTCATTACAAAAAGCTGTTTGTAAAGCACTATTATTAAGGCCCATGAGAAGACAGTCTGAAAGATAGCGCTGTATCTGTTCCTCTAGACAATATGGCTTTTAAAAGCATGTTTCTCTCACTGACTAAATTTCCCTACTAAATTGACTACTACATTCCCAGTTAAAATCAGGTTTCACTGTGCATAACCTTCTTTTTCTAATACTCTGTCATAAAACTGTAATTTAGGTGATGCTAGCTCACAAACATGAGTTAGCAATGTGCCCATACTATGATTTCGATAGAGCAAATTCTCTCATCATTGGTGAAATGCAGCCTCTCAAATGAGATGGTAGGTGATAATATTTAGAAATCTGTTTTCATGCTAGGAGAGGGGGACATGCTAGGAGTAATTTCTTTGTCCCTCTTCTGTTATTGTGCAGTAATAGTGGAACAGGATGCAGATGGGTCCATAACTGGAAACATTCTAAAAATACTCTGTTGGTGCCAAACACTGGAAAAATACCTTATTTCTTTCATTTAGAGGTAGAGAAATGAGCTGTTTGGTTCAACAGCAATTCAGGCAATAGAAAACTATTCTTTTATTACTCTGATCATCTGACTAAAACACTATACTATGGCGATATAATGTCTTAAGGATACAACGCCACTTTGTCACTAAAAACTTAAGACATTATACATGTTTGCAGCTGCAAAACTGCTCATAGTTTGTCCAGCTGAAATAACATTCTGTAATATAGCAAACCAACAGATTCTCTGGTGTACTGCCTCCTCTGATTTGCAAGGGTAAACAGAAATCCAAACAACTGGAGTTTGGCTCATATCGCATCCAGAGAACTCAGGGACCAGTCCTGGTCTTTTGTGCTCTCTCTTTTCCTCCAAATCTTTTATGATGCTCAAGGAACAAACACTTTCTGTATTTTTGTCCATTACATGCATTTAAACCCAATCTAGGCAAGTGTGTAGGTTTAGACTTTCTCTGTAGAATCTCACTGAGTAATACAGAAGAATTTTGCAGTTCCTTGTGCAGAGCCACATGTATCAGGAATTTTAAAGGATGGGATCCTCACTGTGTTTGGGGCAGCCCAGGCAGAAAAGGGAGCTAATTTTACTCTTTCCCTCTAGGAGTTTGCCGTGTGACATTTTGTGTCCCAGGGTACACTAGATGCTTAATCCAGGTACTTAAAAGATTGGAGATAGGAGTGTTTAGATGGTAGTGCAGCAGGGACAAGGGAGCAGAAGGTGACTGACAGGAGGAGGAAGGGAAAAATGCATCCTCATTATTTATAACGTAGAGAAAAGCTGCAAATTTAACCAAGTGTTTCCTATCCCATGTGTTCTCTTTTCATTGCTCTCTAAGTGCAAAAATGTTTATAGTTGGGTCCCCAGGTGGAACATTATTTAAGATCTCAGAGAAGAGATGAGGGTCAGAGTCTGTGCAATACTCATAGGTGTGAAGCTTTCTTCACACATGCCTCATAGGCGTGAAGTTCTACCAAGCAGCCATGGGAACGTTTTCCCACTCCACTTTCTTGGTAACATTACACATTTTTATACAATCAGGCCTTAGGGTGCCACAGATTCCACCTTCACAACGCTGCTGAGCTCAGCAGTGCTGTTTTGTTCTGCATAAGTTTTAACTTGGAGAGAAGGAGGCTGCAGAACAGAAACAAAAGTGACTTAGAGCATCATGAGCCTTGTGGGAAACTTCTTTCCAAAGAGTTGTGAATGATCGAAAGATCAGAAGTTTGCTTTACCTACCTAATGATCTGTAGAGTCTGGAACTACAGAAGAGAGGGGATTTTCTTTTTGCAGAACAGAAATTTTTATTTGAAGTGGTAAAAGCTCTCGATCTGCTGCTTTCCTGTGGGCATCACTGGTGGGCATTCCAATGCTGCCTTTCTTTGGAATTTATAAGGTTTGTACTACTTTTTAAAATAATTTATCTAATGCTTATGGAAATAAAACATGTAGGGGGTTTTGTCTGTTTGTTTGGGGGTTTTTGGTGTGTTTTGTTTTGTTTTTTTTAAAAAAAACAGGAAAAATCTATTCTGGAATGAGCAGAGACAAGTGAATGTGGACCTCATCCATCTTAGGTAACCATCTCAACAGTTGCTTGGGTTTTAACAGACCCACAAATTTAAAGCAAGGCAAGGTCAGACGTTCATAAATTATTATCATCATATTTTCACAGAGATTCTCAAGATCTTTGTGAAAAACTTATCATGAAATGTGCATTCACTAGACACTTTTCATCATTCTGGCTGAACAAATGCTGATGTTTTAGCTTGTTTCAGAATCGGCTCGTTTTTTACATGGTTTCAATAGAGATCCCATTACCTCAGCCTAGAATTAAAATAAATTATTGAATATATTTTGTGTGAGCTGGTGCATATAATTTGAATCCTCCCAGCCTTTGAACTCCATTGCTGAACGTGTTTGCTGCTGTGCTACTGTAGTTCCATCTCTAAGGAAATGAACGTCCCCTCTCGAGTTGCCCGCATGCTGAGCAAGGAGCGAGCGAGCCGAGCGTGCTGCCACCCCGGTAGCGCTGCTTGCAGGGACAACCGGCACCTCCTGCTCTACGCCTCAGCGGCTGGAGTGCAAACAATGTACAGGTAGGAGGAAGGACTGCAGACGTGGTGGTCAAATGCTCTGGTTCTGTGAGGGTCACCACCACAAAGTTCTGTGGGCCCAGGCGTGTGATTTTTATGTCTTTGAGACTCAGTTTCCCAATCTATAAAATAAGAAACATACCCGGAGCATATTCAGAACAGCTGCAGTAGTTTGCTTCCTCTCAGCTATTCATTAACCTCAGCTGAAGCGTGTATCTGGCATGGGAACAGCCCCGATTCAGCTCAGGGCGAAGGCAAGCAGGCCGACGTAAACCATCTCCAGCAGTTTTAGCAGACTGACAGCACTGCTGAAAGCTAATCCCTTTGACTCTGCCCTGCTATGGACTGGGAAGTACCACAGCTCAGATGACAAGCTGACAGAGGATAGTTTTTACTATAGCTGTTTGTGCTGCGTGGAAATACACTGGGAGTGTTTATACGGGTGCCACTGGAACTTGTCATAAAACAAGGTGAGAACAAGTTTTCTCAGGAAGGCTGAGAAAACCCAGCCCAATACAAAATGGTGGTGAATAGTACTAATGTATCCTGATGCTTTTCTTAATGTCCCTAATTGAAAGATCTAATTTTTTGGAGTTAGATTTGGATCATTTAAATTCATAGCTTTGGGTCAGACCTATGAATGGTTCTCTTTGTGTTCAGGCAAAATTCTTTGTGTCTGTATTTTTAGGGCAACATTTCTTGCTTATTATCTGAACTAAAGGGCCAGATTCTGCTTTAAATTGCATTGGCTTAGACTTAGAAGGATTCTGCCGAAGCCAGTGCAGTTGCTCCAGATTTACGCTCGTGCAAACACGTGCTGAAGTCAGCTTGTAAATAACTTAGATTTGTGTGATATTTTCTGAGGAATGCAATGGTATCATAGTCTGCATCTACACAAGGAACCTGGGAGCCTGTCCTTGGCCACATCCCAGCTCCTCACTGGAGCAAGACCTTGGCATTCACTGGCCTTTCTCCCCTCCTTTTCCTTGGAAGGGAAAGCTGGGGAATGTGTGCTGGATGGAGCCGAGGCACATTTTGACAGCTGCTTGGTTGGATGAAGAGACAGTGAAGACCTCAGGGCACAGGATGGCACACAATGGCACACGCTCAGAAATGCAGCCATAAAATGAAAGCTTGTGGTAAAACTTTGTGTGAAGCGTGAGGTCTATGAAGCGTAGAAACTTTGGCCATCGTGTTTTCTTTAAAGCCTCTGTAGCACATACAGCAACATGGCAACATCACCTCTATGAAAGAGTGAAGGTGGGAGAGGGAATTAGCCCACCCAAGCTCTGTCCTTCCCTTCTGAACTTTGCAGCATGACAATTGCTTGGTGACTGGTCATTTACTGCAGAAGATTCCTCACCTGCTGTCACCTTACCCAGGGAACATGCAGTGCCTTTAGGTATAGCTGACTATGCCAAGGGATACATTTTCAGCACAATTATGGGCAAAACTTGTCTATAGACATTTATAAAGTTATTAATTTCTGTAAAACCTCGCATGGAGTGGAGAATTCAGTGTGTGTGTAAAAATGTATTTTAGGTTACCTGAACGGTCCAGGAGTGAACTTACCTGTTAAATACAGTTCACGCAGAGGGTCATGCAGCTTGCGGGAACAAGAAGAGATCTTGGCAAGTTTAGGGAAAAGAAAAATGGAAACATAATGGTGAAATATGAGCAAACAGTTTGGCTGTCGTGCCGCATGATGATGCTCCTCCTCACTTGGAAAACAAAGATGAGGTTAATTCCACTTCCCCAGTCCCATGGTTGGAAAATGGGTGAGTCTGTATTTCAAGTAATCATCCCAGTGATGTCATGTCTTGATTTCTCTCCCCACCTGTTAAATATAAGACATTTTAGGGAGAATGTAACTGCTTTAAAGTATTTCATTTTCTTAGTATTGAATAATCTTCCAAATATAAGCTTTGTTATTCACTTGCATCATTGTTTCCTCAAAGCATCTCCTGATTTCAGGAGGCTCACTAATACCAGAACAGTACAGGGTAAGCTGAGATCTGAACGGGTTTCATACTGTCTTAAGTGCAAATGGTTCCTCTTGAACTTCATGAGGAAAATGTTGAGGTTGGGAGTCTGATCTTAATCCATGTTTTGCTCCATAAGCATGAGCAAAACTCACTGAAGCGTCATTTGTGGCAAACCATTCGTTTATTAAAAGTAGGGTTATTCTGTTGTTTTTGAAAGAGAGCATAATGCTGTGCCAACTTGGGAGAGCGTCTTGCTCTTTCACTTTCATGCTCTTTAGGGAACTGGGGTGTTTCTTGCATGAATGTAAATAACCTAACTGCAGATGACAGATTCCAGTTCTTATTCTTCTGAAGTTCACATTTTCTTGTCTCTGAGGGGTCACCTGAAGTATTTAGGAAATATGATTGCTTCAGGGGAGAGGGAGACTTCCATAAATATGAGGAAAGGGAAGACATTTATTGTATTTACCTAATAAATAGTTCTCTCTTGTGCATAAGATAAAGGTTTGTAAATGTAGGGAATGTGTAATTTCAATAGTAAAATGTCCTAATTATTTTGGCATTGTCAAGGTGTATTTTATGAAGGTGGATGTTGTTCCAGTTCTTAACTCTGTTTGGTTTAATTCCAGGAGACACACAGTCTGTGTCTTTTTGAATTTCAGTGTTACTCTTTCCTTTTCATAGCCAACTTTTTTTCCCTTTCTGAAATGTGTAGCTTGGAAACGAGGTCCTTTTAATGAAGCTTTTGAGTCTCACAAAATATGATTAATCTGATTAGTGGTTCAGACTCTTTTTATGCTTACATTAACTAACACAAAGAGCCCCCCTACAGGTTAAAGTTTAAATGTGGATTACCAGATAAAGCTAGTCCTGACGAGGTTTCTATGGTGCAAGGAAAAATTGAATTTGCCTTTCACCTCATTTCAGCCTTTGTCATCCCGGTTTTTGCCCTTCTCCCTCATTCACGGTGAGGATATTAATTTTGCAGTAAAATCTTTAAGCAATTATGCAGATAGCTTGGAAAAAGCAACACACAAACACAATAAGAAAAGCTTAACTGAAAAATGGACCCCAGATATTCATTAAAACCAGATGGCAACATTCCTAGCAGCATAACTTTGGATGTTTGGACTAAATTTGTATTAATGTGTCACAACCAGATGACAAAAATAAACCACTGTCATACAATTGTATGTATGTATTGTACTTTATATTTACAAAGTAGTGAAGTATAGTAACTAGTCCATGAATGTCTTTTTTTGATAAACAGCTAAGAAAGGCTATCCTTTCACACGCAAACACATCCATCTTTAGATAGCATTCCTCTGTGGGAGGCTTGCCTTCAATTTAACAGATAATGAACTTCTTCAGATGAATCAGAAAATTGATAGTGAAATGAAGTTTAGTATTTTGCAGTGCAGCATCTACCCATACAAGGATGCTTATAGTTTCAAAATGTGGTTTATTAAAATTGCTCATTTTTTTAAGTTTCTCATCAGTCTGGTAACTCTAGCTAATTTTTATCCCTAATCACTTTATTTTGTAGATTATTTTTGTTATTGCTATAGGAAATTGGAGAGAAATAGCACCTGCAAATAACACTTAATTAAAAGCATGATTGTGTACAGGGGCTTCCTATATATTTCTCTCTGAACAATGAAGATGGAAAGGTGTTTTTTCTTTTTTTATTTGGCATGCTTCATATGATCTAATAAAGCACAACTTAACGTAGCACACCAGCCAGGGTAAACTACAGTCTCCCCTCAGTGAACACACATAATTCCCATTACTGCTAATGGGAGATGCACGTCCCTACGCAGAGGCAAGAGGGATCTTATATGTACATGTCATATATATGAAAATATCTGGCAGGGAAAGAGGTGTCTAGCCCTGACAAATTGCCAGGAGGCATTTTGTTTTTCTGTTAATTATAGTAATTATTTATCATGCATTAAAATAGTGCCCTAAATTTGCATGGCACTGTGTGCAACACAAATAAGCTGTATTCACTGCTGAAAGGAACGTACAATGAAAAGATGACAGACAAGCACGATGTGAGGCACTGGTGCATCATCTAGAGTAAGAAGAAGTCATGATCCACTTCCCGGAGATAAGGATTTTGAAAGACTCGAAGGGCAAGAGACCTGTCCTGGGACAGGGGGCAGTGTGAGCACAGCTGAAGAGCCCTAATCTGCCAGAAGAGAGGTGAAGGGCTTGGGAAGAGCCTAGGGAATTGCAATCAGAGGCTGGGGAGGGTCTGCCTGCCCTCCCGGGAGTGATGGCATGGGCTGTGAATGCCATCGCTGATGAGAATTAGCAAGGGGATTAGAGCAGGCAATATGCCTGGAGTGCAGGGAGAAGGTGAGCTCAGCAGCAGCTGAAAGGCAGGGCTGACAGAGAGAAAGCAGCGGTATACAAAGTGAGAGAGTTTTGGCTAAACCAGATGGAAAGCCAGGCAAGTGCTATAGAGGGCAGGTTAGCCAGGAGCTGGAGGAAAAAGTCTTTTCTGTGACAAAGAGACAGGGACACTAATGGTTCACCACTGAGTCTTACATTAATCCTTGGTTATGTAGCCTTGGCCTTTCCCTATTGTTGGGTCTACCTACACCCAAGAGAATCCAGTTTTTATCCTGTTTGTAAATATGTTTTATATGATCATGCATCTCTGCGTGTATTTTATGTCTGTGTCAGGCTGTGCCCTATAGGTAGTGAATTGCCAGCCGGTTCCTACAAGCTTTGTGGAAATCGGTAGCAAGGGAAGATGTGCTATTGTTCCCACTGCGGGAAAGGCTTCTTAGGTATCAGGAGTCCTTACAGGACAGAGAATGTCCTACCTGGGGCAGCACTTTCTGTTGGAGCTTTGCACCTCCTGAGGTCCCAGGGAATCTAACTATGAGCACAAAGCCAGGGGAGAACAGGCGTCTTTCATTCTGCTGCTCATGGAAGTACTTGTATTGTAATTGAAATTTAATCTGAGTTCATGAAATGTTTATGAACCTGGAACAATTGTATAAAGTTTCAGTCAGTTGCACTGCAATTTTATTTGCATATTTATTTTTGGGAAGGAACATGGGCCTTCAAATATTGCAAAAAAGAAAGTTTTTCTTTTTTCTTTTTTTTCTTTTTTTTCTTTTTTTAATTTTGAGTTAGTCTGGAGTAACTCTTGAGTAATCCCCAGGATTAAGAGGAATTGTTTGGATTCTGTTTTCCTCAAAAGAAGTAGCCACAAGCTTTCAGCCCTTGAATCAGTTGAAAAATAACTGATGGCAATAACCAGTGGCAGGCCTCCCAAATTGTCAGCTGAGGGCTCCGTTATGTATTCTTTCCCCCAGAAGAATCACCCAGGAGAGTGCAAGGGGGAGTGCAACTGCCTAAGTGCTGCTCTAGAGACGCTGGAATGTGTTTAATTCAGCAGAAGCTGAAGGCAGATAGAAAGCTACACATTCATTTCCATAAGGAAAAAAACAGCAGACAAAGATACTATCTAAGGACCTTAGATTACATGGCTTCGTGAGCTACTCCGGAGACGTAGGCAGTTTAGAAAAATCTCTTGACCTTTTCAGGCTTCCTCCGCCATGATGGTTAGACGTAGCTCTGTAAAATGATAGGTAGTTTACAGCTTGCCTTCCCTGGGGTGAAGCTGATTTACAACATGCTTTGTGTGTAATTTGGCTGTAGAGAGACAGTTTTACACCCAGCTTTTGCTTTTTGGCTATGATGAGGACTGCAAAAATGCTGAGATCCTGGAATGTGCATGTTCTTAATTTGTTTCTTCTTGGAGATGCAGGGCTTGCTGAGACCAGTGGTACACTGAGGTAATCCACTGACCTAATATCTAGACCTAGACTGATTAGATAATCTTCTGAATGAATGCATATTTATTTTCCTGAGTCAATGGAGTTATTGTGTCAGCCAGTCCTGACTTCCACTCAGTGGAAAGACTGGGCAGCTGCTTCCCTTCCTCCTCCTTCCTCCTTGAGGTCACTAATACTTCAACTTAATCATGCATTGAGAGATCCTGAAGTAGCAGGCCTTGGCAGAGATCTTAATTATTTTCTGGAAGGTGGACAGGCACGGATCCTTACTTCTCTGCTTCATCTGTCCAGCAGAACTCTCATATATAACAAATCTATACATCTAATTTACACTGTTTCCATACTACTAGCACTAAGTGGAATTCACTTTCTCAGCAAAGCACCAAGGCCTCACTGCTTTGATCCCATGCAATTATTCAGGATTCCCTCACAGTTCTGGACTGGTGCCTGCTGAGGCCAGGACTCAAACAAGGAAATGCTGTGCCTTCACGGCCTCCAAGATGGGATTTACCCTGTCCCAGAGGAGCTCAAATCCTGGTGATTCCTGACTGCGGAAGGCAGGCTCCAGACACAGCCTTGCATCAACAAACCAACAGATTCAGTGCAAGAAAAACAGGTCCCGCATCCTCCCCTGCTGGGCCCAGCTGTATGGCAGGAGCGACAGCGCTATCGGCACTGAGCCGTCTCTGCTTGTCCTCTGCTGGGTGCTCTGACCTCTTGCAGCATGGTCCTCAGCCCAAAGCTTGCTTATATAGCTCTGACAGCTGCCTCCACCACTGATATCGATACTGTTGTACTCTGGGGACTGGATCCACATGACAGCTCCTTGCAGCCACCTGCAATCAATATCCATTATCTGTTTACCTTGTAGGGCGTAGTGCTGGTGCTTTGCTGACCACTAATATTTTGGACCGTTCAGTTGGTAATGTCCCACAACTCATTAGCTCAGGATGGTAGGCAGGTGTTTTGTATTGCATCAGCTGACTATAGGACAGCTTCATTTGTAGGAAGACTTGGAATAGGACCACCATCCACCTTGGACCAAGAAGGACCAGGACTCAAAAGTAGGCTGAATTGTTTCTCTTTTCTGCATGTATACCTTCTATCCATCAACACTTCTAAATTTCTACCCAGAGAACTGACGTGGTGAATGCCTCATGGACCATCCCTAAGAATCCCAGATGGCAACTATAATTACAGCATATGTTATCACTGTACTTAAATTTTAATAATCTATTTTTAAAAATTTAATGATGGGGTCTGCTTATTAACAGGTATTGCCAGAACAGCAAAAAGGAAATATATTGATTTTGGAAAATATCTCCAGCATACCATTGATGCTAAGAAAAGTATCCTTGCAAAAGCCTAAGCCCACTACCCTGAATAGTCATTACATTATTGCCTCAATGAAGAATAAGCATTTGAAGAGTGATTTATATTATTGAAATAGAACAGAAACTGCCGCAACAGCTATGTTTTCCTTTCTGGTTTTATACACACACACGCACACATATTTTGCATGTATAATGACAAACAATTATATAGATGCATGGAGAGTGTGTGAGTCTGTCCTCGTATTCCAAACTGTCTGTAGGTTCATTCATCCGCTCCTGATCATTAATTTCTTAGAAAAGTCAACCTGGCCCTTACAAAAAATAATTTGCAATATAATTGTTTTTAGAGGGGATTTTTTTAGATTACTTTGAAAACAAACTGTTTAAACCTATTTGAATAGTTCATAGTTAGTCAGGATAATTGATGCTGATATTACTTATAATATTTTTAGTGCAATGGACACGTTTTATATTTGTGGCTGCGTATATTTACAGTTAAAGAGATGGGGAGCAGAATTTGAACTTTTCTTTTTGGTATTACAAGTGAAAAAAAAAAAAAAAAATTAACTCAGCTGTGGGAAAATTTGTCCAAACAAGGTTTATTTGCCGGCAAGTTAGCAGCGTATCTTTCCTTCCCCTCCCCCAAGCTGTTGATTCCCTCCCCCCCCCTCCTTGGTTTTTTTTTTTTTTTTTTTTTTTTGTAATAAAAGTGAAAAAAAAAAAAAAAATTAACTCAGCTGTGGGAAAATTTGTCNATATATATTCACATTTCTCAGTTGATGTTTCTTATTAAATTATAGACATAGGATGAGTTGAATCATTAAATCTCACAAGTTGGAGACCAGTTTTCTTGTGTAAGAAAAATCTCTTTAGATTCTTTAGGACAAAAAGCATCGTTCATTTGAGTTCTCCGAAAGCATTTAATAAAGCATGAAAAGATATGACATCAATCCCACTAAAACACAAGAGCAAATGAATGATGTTACTGTAAATCTTTACATCAATCACGCCCAGGACTTTCGAAACAATATAGTTTTGTTTGCATTTCAGAAGTGACAAACAACTCTTCTGACTGGCTTAACATAGTCACTTTCCATTAGTCAAGACCAGAAGCAAGTCAGAATTAAAATGTGGCCCTTGGTTGCCAGGCAGCCGAGTTGTCTTGACATGGTGGTTAGTTTCCTTTTCATCGAGTGACAACAGTGAAATGAAAGAAGTTTTGAAAAACTTGATAATGGTTTTCAAAGGAGGAGGATAATTGGTGGGGCTAGCTTGTTGCGGCTCTGTGTGGAAACTTTCGTCTGCAGTAAGGGAAGACTGTCACTAAAAATTTAAACTCTTGTACACAAACTTGACCTGGAATCTTCTCCAGGTTTTCACTGGTTCATTTGTAGAACACTTCTCTCAGCCCAAGGGGTGCTGGGATGAAAGCGTTAGGACAGATGGGTAAAGCCCCAAAGGAAGAAAAGAATCAATAGTTGTGATTTAATCCATCAGTGAAAGGGAGGAATTAAGTAAAATCTTTAAAATGGGGAATTTGTAAAAGATCTTTTGATAGTACCTATAGCTGAAAATAATTTATCATCTGATCGCTGTTGAAAGTTAATGGCATTTGGACTTAGGAAAGCATATTTTTGACATATTTTGCCAGATACTAAGCAATTTTCCTGCTGTTATTTTTGATATTCTCTAGACAATAGATAATTTAATTCAAACAAATTTCCCCGAGATGACAAAAACCTAAAGCATAACAAGATGATCGCAAGGTAAGCTTTTGCTGCTGATGTTAATAATGCAAAAACTAATGGGACATTAATATTGATAATCATATAAGTTGATATGAAGTAATATTTGTGTTAAACTCTTATAAAAGTCAAATGTATGCATAGCTGTCCATATCATTCATTTGTTAAAAGAAATGGGGGGGGGAGGGGGGGAAAGCTCAGCAAAATGTACCCATAATGAAAGAAGGGACCAATTAGGGTTGGATTAACATTCATGGTTATTTACAGTTGTTTTTGTACTTGTTCTTGTGCTCTGACTTCCTAAAATTTCACAACCCAAAGATTTAGAAAAATGGGGTTGTTTAGACGCGAGGTGCAATGAAGTGGCTGCAGCCATTGTGCAGACACCACCTCTCTCATTATACCCTCTCAATCAACACTCGGCACACAGGAAACCGCAATAAAGCCCATCTGCCACGGTTAATCTGCAGGCAAACCCACACCCATGTCTGTGCCCGTTACTCTCCAGCCTTATTATTCTCAGATCCAAAGCTTCATAAGGGATCAGCCAAAGTCCATTAAAGTAAATAATAGCTAGAAATGACAGGCTTAGCAAGGATTGGGAGGAAGTTGAAGACCAATCTGAGCTGTGAGCTCTGATTAATAGAGAAAAGCATTAGGAGAAAAGGGGAGAAAAATGACCTCAGCCTGCTCCAAAGAATTCCTGAACCTTGGTTGTTAGGGCAAGTGCTACCATCTGAGACGTTAGTGATCCTTGAATTTCCTTCACTTTGATGCAGCTCAAATGGGAAAATTTTGAAGGTTCAGCAAGGCCCCAGACCTCAGCTGGAAAGCCGTCTGGAGTCAACCCTGTCAAAATTCTCTTGTGGAAAAGAAAGCCTTTATTAGCTAGATTGCAACAAAAAACCCACAGCCTCTAATAAGAAGAGAATGCATGCTATAGATTGCATGTACATTAATTATTAGAGGGTATTTAATTGTTCTCATCTGTATCCAAATGTGTGCAAAAGATCCTTTAAAGTACCAGCCAGAGTGTGTTTATAAAAAAAATATTTTAAAAAAAGGCACAAAACCGAAAAACAAACCCAAACACCTTCTCGTACTATTTTTCTTTGTTCAACTTCATTTTTAATAGAAGATTCAGTTCATTGACAATTGATAGAATACCGTGCCGGGGAGGACTGGTAGATAACATTGATGCTTGCAAGGATGTTGCATGTAATGTTTGCTCTCCATTATCTCAGCTGTGTGTTGTACATGAACAGATTATAAAGAAACCAACACCAAGTAAACCCTGCACAAGGATTTCTTTTTCTTGTGCTAAAGGAAATCACTGCTCTAAAAACAGGAACTTGGGCAGTTCAAAAATATTTTCTGCTGTTTCTTTGCATAAATTACCTACCTCTCTTCCAAGGAAATGGGTGGAATATGTTTTATTTTGATTACTGGGCAGCATGAACAGTCATTTACTATTCATCCTAGTATTTACTTTTACTGCTTTTTAAATACCCATTGTGCAATTAAGATAGTGCATGTGCCACTGCACCTTTGCAACTTCAGCTGAACAAAACCTTGACAATAAGTAGCCTGTAAGTGATTTTAGATCTAGCAAAGGAGTCGGCGTTGAACTGATCAATCTCAGACAGCAACTCAAGCAAAACTATTCAGAAACATCTGGTGCAGCTGTACAGGTGTTTCTCTGTCCCTGATGATTTTTGGGGGGAAGATATTAACGATCTGAATGAGGGTTTCCTGTCAGGCAGCTCATGCGATGATACATTCCTTCTAAAAGTTTATGTTACAGTGTGCAGTTTTCATAAACAAGATGGAGAGGATAGTGGTGAAAATGATGACGCTGGCGTGATAACTTAGCTGGTGCCCTGTTCATGTGCACGTGGTGCAATTTTCATATTTTAATCTTAAGTAGAACCAGAAATGACAATTATGAAAAGATAAAATAGATACCCCCAACAGCTGTAATTGCCATCTACACTGCTCAAGGATGGGCAAAAGACACAGTAAATCAATATTAAGATCTCTACATATGCAGGTATCACAACAAGGACATCATATAACATCATTATAAGAAAATCCTAATAAAATTTGGGCAGTTATTCCAAAGAATACAGGATGAACATGGAGCGTGTGTGTGTGCAGCTAACTAGTTCTCTGTAGCTTCAGCTGATGTCAAGAGAAAAGCAATGCCTGCCTGTATAAAAGCATGTGTCTTTCCATAGAAAAAACACCCATGTATTTTAGAGAAAACAGTTAGTCTTTTTTTTTTTTTTTTTTTTAAGTAGATGAACACTAGTGACAATGTATTTACCAGTGACAATTTCAACATTTTTCTGTTAGTCATGTAGGAACTATAAGATTGTGAAGGATGAAGTGGCATTGGCATTCTTTTAAAATAAGTAAGCTACAATACGTCTTTTTGTCCTGATACATAGGTGATGTGTTTTATTTGGAACACTGGGCCTAACTGCTCAAACTACGTGCCTTCTCAAACAATTCCATATTAAATATTAAAAATATTCCCATCTTCAAGACAATGCACATGATTTTCAGTGGAGTGGAAGCAAATAATATTATGATGCGGCTTGTGCATAAGGTTTTGTAGTAATTAAAATACAATGAAATATGAAAATGTTGAATGTAAGCAAGATCTGTATGCCACTAAATATTCAAGACACTAAGATAACTGAAAAAAAGTAATAAACAAACTGAATATGGACAGAAAAGGCAAGCAAAATGTTCTGCATACCAACTTCCTATTAAAAGGAATAAATAACGTCCTTTGTTTATTTTTAAAAAAGTATTTTAAAAACAGCACTATGAAATTGCAAGAGAATACATAGAAAGCCTGCATATAAAGTCTGACTTCAGCTATAACCTTTTACTATGTCTTGATACAACTATTAACTTTTTTGCTTAATATAAAACAGAGTTAGCCCAGCCTTTCTTGGCATGCATGTGATGTTGTCCAAGGTATGTTTCCTTTTGACCATACTCAGCTCTATCAAAGACGGTTTTCTGTACTCATCTTTCCACAGGATTGAAAACGAAGATCATGTAGCACATCACAGGTACCATGGTTAGTTTTGTGTACTTTTCCTCGGTGAAAGCAATGCATTTTCACATCTACTTTTTCTCTTGTTTCCAAGTACATGGCTGGCTAATGCTAATTATGTGTACAGTACCTGCCTTTAAGAGCTCGGCCTCACACTGGAGATATATTTGGTTGTGAATATAAGACCTAGTCCAATGAATAAGGAGGAGCTGGAACTGTTCGGCAATAATGTTTGCCATTTGTTTAATGAAGGTATAAATAATACTATGAATTTAAATGGGGTTTGGAATTCATTAGTTTACACAGGAAAAGAAATAATCTCTCAGCAACATTCCATCAAATAATCCAGCAATCAAAACAGTCCATTGCTGGAATCACCTTTCTGTCTGTGAGAATTTAAAAAACAAAAAAACACATCGTGGCATTGAATCCGTATTGCTCTGTTTATTATACAGAAACTCCAGTTTACAGTTTGCTCTTATGTTATCAGTTAGTCTCCCCTGGATATTTTCTTGCTGGTTATACACGTAAATATATCTGCAGCCCACAGATATTCCTGTAAATTTTGTTTATTTTACTCTCAGCTCCTTATTCCTTACGAGAAAGAATATTTTTAATGAAAGATTTAGTGTAGGCCTTCTGCTTAAAAACACGAATTTGTGCACGCAGAGACAGAAATTTGCCTAATTTCAAAATATAGAGAGAATAGCAACTTGTACTCCTCTGTCATTTCATATGCAGTTCACCAAAAAGCGATGTGGGTTTTTTTCCTGTAAACCACCAGGAGATCGTATTTTCTATAGCACAGTCCACAGAATGATGTCACCTCATGTTTTGTTTAACACCTGGCATGTTGCAAAATCCCATATATGTTACACATAACCGGACAGTTTTAACGAGCGACTGTTTGGGTCTGTTTCAGTATGGTGCAAATGTACAAACCGCAGTCCTGGTTAAAGTTTACTTCTTTTAGTGAATTTCTGCAGGAAAAAACAGCCTATGCTGGTAAGATGATAGTGCTGTATACTTTTAGTAAAAACCATTTTCTCCCCTCAGTGAATAGATACTGCATGAAAATGGAAATCTATCAATTCCAACCAAAAGCTAATGACTGTAAAATCTTCTGGACAACCTCCGGCATATTTTGGGAAGTTAGGGCCAATTCACTAGCCATAAGGCATCTCTGGCCTTTAGGTTCGCTAGCATTTTTGACACCCATCACCTCAGGGAGCCAGTTCTCAACTTTGTCCTATTTACTTGTCGCAAAAGCCCCATTTCTCATTCTATCACACTGCAAGTGGTAAGTGCAAAGCCCTTCTCTTCCTTTTTTTTCTCCCGTTCTTCCTTACCCCCCCTAACAGAGAGCTTGCGCAAGGCACTATTGCTAGAACCATCAGGAACATTTGCATCTGCTCCGTTCCTGAAATAAAAGGAAAATATAAATATTTGGCCCCAAGGTTATTTATTTATATGGGAACAGAAACTCGTTTTAGAGAATCCATGTCGAGGACTCCCGTGAGGCTTTTAGACACCCCAGGATTACCTCCAAGAGAGCAGGGACTTCATTTCTACTGTAAACACGCTTGCAGTTCACCACAAACATGTCAATAATGGTAACAAATAGCCCCACTATGTCTCATACATCGAGAGCCAGGGGAAGTGTGCGAAAGCTATTTTTAGAGATGAAGCAGGAGGACTCATTTTACTTCATGAGTAACACAAAGATTAAAAAGAACACACGTTTTTAAAAAATTGGGGGGGTGGGGGGTCGTGGAGGTATCAAAAATCTGTGGGAGTAAAGGGGGAGAAATAGGAGAAACGGAGTGCTATTTATCCTGCCATTATCTTACCAGCCTGTGTTTCTTTGGACAGTAATCACGGGACCCAGATGCTAAGGGTAAGTGATATTTTCCCACAAGCAGTTTCTGGCTCGTTGGCAGCTTTTGTAGGCAGTTGTGTTGGCAGCCTTGGAGCTGCTTCTGGCTCTGTTTTGTGGCTTTGCTCCTGATGGGCTGCCCGGGCTGCCCTGGGCTGCTGGATGCCAGTTCCCTCTGTCAGCCCATGGGCTTTCTGGAGCTTTACACTGCACAAATCCCCTGTGAAATGGATAAATGGGCTCTTCTAAGGCAAAAAGGGAATCTGTTTCCTGGCTGTTGTAGACTTTGGGTGAATTACTACTTCAGGTACTGGGGAAAACTTCGTCCGTTTTGCAATTTTTGGCTTCCCTAAGCTGTAATATTGGTCACAAATGCACAGCTAGGTACAAGCCCAGGTGTTAGTCCTAGCTTGTTCCCCACCCCCCACCCACCCCCCTTTTTTTTTTACTGTGTCCTTTATCTCTGCTCCTGTATTCTGTGGTCTTTTGCAAACTCTTTCTTTTGAATTGTACCCAATTTATCATATATTAACAGCACCACACGGCCAGAAGGTAAATACAGTATCTCAAATATGACTATAAGAGTAAAAAAAGAGAGGAGTTGTGTACTTCAGACAGAAATGGCAGATTTTTTTCCCCCAGCTTACCTGTAACTCAATCATGCTTTAAAGTAAAATTTACAAAAAGTATATGAAGTGAGCTGTTTGTGAGTCATTCTGCATGTTCTGTCTTGAACATGTGGATACAATGATCTTTAAATGTTTTTAAACATTATTCCATCTATTAGCTACGTATGTTTCTATGCAGCCAATATGCAATATTTCTTTTACGTGTTTATTATTTTCTTGAAACAAATTGGAAGAATTATATTTACAAAAGAGATTTATAAGTAAGACTTTGGCTTTTTAATAAATCAGGGAATAATATTATGTATGGTTTTGTACTGTTTCTCTTTTTTTTGCCCTGTCTGTTCTACTTCATTTGCAGCTGAACTGAAAAAAATCATTTCTTGAGTAGTGATTAACTTCTCCTTCGTGGCTTTCTAACTTCCAGTTTATTAATTCTGGATTTTTCATTATAATCAGTAAATTGCATATTTGTCAAATGATTCCAATAAAAATACAGAAAACTCTATTGTAGCTTCACCTGCAAAAACAGATCTCTAGAGGATTTTTTTTCCTGAGTGCTCTATGCGCTTTCTAGTGTGCTAGTTACCAGAAAGCAGTGGGCTCACTTGTTACATTTGACTGGAATTGTGTATAATTTTGAGATTATCTTTGTCCATGGAATTATTTCCTGGAAATTCATATACTGAAAATGTTTATTTATTGGCCATGCATATGCTGTTTGTTTGGGTTTTTAAATAGAAATAATGAACTCACTAGAAATAAGAAAACAAAAAGCCTCTCAATCAATTTGTGTGAGCTTTTTTACACTTTGATGTCACCAAATCTGTGTAATTCTAGCTCTGTCAGGAAATTACCACATGCCAGAGATTCCTCTGTGAAATGTTGACAGTCCGTATTCCTAAAAATGTATGATTCTTAAAATTTATTTTTACTAGGCTGACATCAAAGATCACTGTGGATTTCTTGGCCCTTGTGAACCGATTGGTAATATTTTTATTCACCATTAGTTCTGTAAGAATCTAAAGAAAGAAATTGTTCCTCTTGCAAAGAGGTGGTCTTGGTTTTAATTTGCAACTATTTTTTTTTCTGTTTTAAGTCAAACACATGACAAATGACCAGTAAAGGCTATTCTGAATCCAGGCATGTTTAGAATATGTTTTTCCTCCAATCCATTTTTATCAATTTCCTTTCAGGACACTGTGGCTTGTTTCAGAATTGAATTCTGATGACCAGTCCTTTCTGGTTTCCTGCTTTTTGAAGATGTGTGCCCATTACCTGGGGTCTGCAGGACTGGACCTGTAGATTATGAGCTATTTGGCCCATAGTTTTTAAAAATCTGTTATGAAATGGTGTGAGTCCAGTGGAAATTGTCCTTTTAAGTGCTCTCACCTTTTCTGTATAGGTGNAAAAAAAAAAAAAAAAAAAAAAAAAAAAAAAAAAAAAAAAAAAAAAAAAAAAAAAAAAAAAAAAAAAAAAAAAAAAAAAAAAAAAAAAAAAAAAAAAAAAAAAAAAAAAAAAAAAAAAAAAAAAAAAAAAAAAAAAAAAAAACACAACCACCAAAACCAAAAACCAAAACCAACCAAACAAAACCCCCCACCAAACCAAACCAAAACTGAAAAAACACTAAAGGCAAGAAAGCCACAGTGTCTCGTGTCAGCCATGCACTGTGGGCATGGTCGTTGAACATACCCCTAAACTATTTCTGGAACACCACTTCCAAAACTGAATCCTGTTCTTTAATGAAAATACCTGAAGGATAATATCAGTGTGTCATATTGTCCGTCCACATGGCTGCCGGCTCCTGTGCTTTCCCCACTAAACTGATGTAATTAAACAGGATTGTTCATTTTCCTCCCTGCAGTGCTTCAGTCCTGAAAAGTTTCTTCAAAGAAACTCTCAGACTGGAACTGGTGCAGCTTTGCGGAGTGGAGCTCTCACCGTACTTCAAAGCGGAGAAAATCTTGCAGCTGTCTGGAGCCCGCTTGCCCCAGGAGGTGTCACTGTTGGGACTAGCAGGGTGAGCTCCAGATCTGCTGTTTATTTTTTAAAGGCTACATTGACCATGAGGTAGGAATTGACCTGTATTACATCGCCTTCCCTGCCCCCAGCCCTTCTGGGGAAAGGTAATCGCAGGTAAAATTAGCTGGTGGCTTTTATGGACGTATGGGCAAATTAAGTTTTTTAAAAAGACATTGAGTGCTGGGTACCTTAAGAAAGACAAGCCAATCCTGGCTTGTTAAAATAGGTTTTTTCCTATTCTTGCAGTGCTTGTAAATTATACTGAGTTAGGGAGAAATTGTCATGGTATAACTTTTTTTTCATTTTAATACTCTTTGAGGTGAAGGACGGATGAATTCATGTGATGTGAGATTTATTGTGAAAATGTTGCTAAATAATACTCTCAAGATATTTGATATTTACTAAGTCCTTTTCTATTAAAGAAAAAAGGTATATTTATAGATAACCCAAGAATTGAAAGTTTTCTAACCATAACTATAATGCAGATAATCTGTGTGACTTCCTGTGGACTTACTAGAGACTGCAGACTTTAAAAAACAAAACAAAACAAAAAGTTTTAATTTTAAGATTAGGAGTTACCATGATGTGTATTCTACACAGAAAAAAAAAATCTTAGTAAGTTAGGCTTAGGTTTTGGAGCAGCCTACCACAGCCTGAGGTAAGTTGCTTCCATGGTGAATTATATTCACCATCAACATTTTGCACTTCGTTTCTAGTATCAGTATCTTCTTTCAGCCTTCAACTTGGGGATTTGTTTCACCAGATCTGTCAGTTTGCCCATTTTCCATGAGTTTTGGTATTAAGAAGCTTCTTATCTGCACAGCAGTAAGTTAAGATCTAGCGAGTTGCATTTTCTGCCTGGCAGATATTTCTTATTTCCATGGTTTGTGGTTGATAGCTAGAATAACAGGAATTACAGAAAGAAAGCCAATTTAGTTTTTAAGGATCTTCAAATTCACACTTCATATTTTTGTTTAAAAGATACAGCAGAAAGTCTTTTTTTTCCCAGCCAGAACAGCTGATTTTAGCACAGAGCACACTGACCATTGCCTTACAATATTAAATTTTACCTAAATGGGGGATTTTGAAGTTCTTTGTCTTTGTGTTATCACTGTGGAAAGCCCAGAGAAGCAGGGTTCCTCTATCATTCAATAACTTCCTTTTCTCATGCTCTTGATTTAATTTCTCTGAGCTTTGATGTATGTTTTACTCTAGTTGTGAGAAATGCATATATAAAATACCACATGCATACAAGAATTTCAAATTTAAATGGATTTAAGCCTCAACTTTAAGGGGAGCCCTGTGCACAAAGAAAAATGATTACCCGTTAATTTTTAGACCTATAATCTTAAAATGTCTCAAAATGTCATGGAGGCAAATACATCACAGCCAGGATAAATCTTTCTAGTCTTCTTACTTTTTTTTAAAAAAGCGAAGTTATACCGCACATGATAGCTTCAAAAAAGCACAATTATCCTATGTTTGCGCCATATATTTATCAGTAATCCGTTCTGTGTGCAACTTTAAGATAAAAGCTTGTAGTGACTCCACTGCTTGCTTTTCCAAGTCACTCAAAAATAGACCAATTGCAGATGGAGAGGCTGGCCAGTAGAGGCCTCTCTAGATTTGCCTTATGATTAAGGACTCTGCCTGCCTGGAATCAGTCGCAGCTAGCAAAAGTACTTGAAAAGATTCTGTTGCATGGGGCGGAGGGGGGGGGAAAGATCACTTTTTAATGCCCTTTTAAGTTGCAAGATGTTGATTAATGTTGCCCTTTACATTAATGATGTTTCAAGTAAAAGAAAACAAATTTAAAATGGATAAATTCTATTGAGGATGCATTAATTAAACAGAGACTTTACCATATGCTGTGGCTGGAGTGCTTGCTGGCCTTTCTGTTGTTGTTACCTGTGTAAAATCCACCCCATCCTCTACATGAATGCCCAAGCTGAATAGCCATTTGAATGAAGGCTTTAGTTTGATTCGCCATACAAGGGGTACTGTGTCACTGTGTTTTCTTTCTAGGAGTCACTAAGTGATTTCTATATCTGTTGTCATGGTGATATAGCAAAGCAGGGGAAAATGGGGGCAACTCCGGGCTTTCTCTACACCCTCTGCACTAAGAACTAAGATGTTGTTAGCAGGCCTATAAAACATTGGGCTTTATCTGGGCCTTCTTTTTGTTCTCTGATTGTCAATAAAACTCATTTTAAGGGTAACAAGGACATCTAAATGTCATCTGTCACAGTGTTAGAGAGATTAAGTTTGTTTAGGAACTTGTGCTGGACAAAAGGCCACTATTTGTTCGGCAGATACAAAGCGGTGTTGGCCATCAGCAATCTTGATTTAGAAGGAGGCGGCATGGAGCATCCAGGAAAGATCAGCTCAGTTGCAGGTGATAGTAAGAGGCTCCTTGAGACGACAGCATTCAAAACAACACCAAAACAAATATGGTTTTGAGTTAGGAGTGGTTTTATTGGGGTTTTGTTCTCTTGGTGGGTTTTGGGGTTTTTTTGTTTCTGTCTGCATTGTAGACCGTGCGTTACTGGAGTAGCTGCATAGACCTGAGGTAAGAAAACATCCATTGACAGCGGATGGCCTGTTTAAAAACATGACACACACACCTGATAGTCCTTGAATGAATAAAAAAAGAAGAGGGAAAGGAGGTTTTTCATGGAAAATCCAACAATAATAGGTGCTGCATTAACTCAGCATTTACTCAATAATGAGGCTAAATGGAAAGTACAGATTAATGAAGACATTGGTGTTATTAAAATCAAATCCTGTGGTTCATATGCTTTTCTTAATAATGAACATTGTGGCTATTGGAGAGGAAGAACAGGATTTTTTTCTATTAATTTGGCACACGTCCCAGATTTCATTCAACCAGAACCTATCCTGTGCAAAATGCAACCCATGGCCTTTATGTTCCACAGTCTTGCCGTTTTATATTTGTGTTAATCCAGAAAAAAGGCTTTTCTTTTTTCAAATTAAAGAAAAGCAAAGGGTAATCTTTGAGCCCAAATATTAATTAAATCACACAGACCAGCCATGTTGACTTTAGCACAAAGGTTGGTTGAAAAATGTCCCCAGAAGGGAGATGTGATGGTGTTTATTGCACTACAACTACATTTAGTGCTAACATTTGTGTTTGGATAGTAACATGATGTATAATGTTGACTGAAATCTTTCATGGATTGTTTTGTATTTAGTGAGATCTATAGTAGAATATTCAGGATGTATACCTTGAAAGGTAAAAATATTTTAATCTCATTCAGTAAGATTGCTATAGTTCCAACACCAAACAAACAGGATTTGAGATGCAGCTGAACAATGGAGTTGGCAAAGCTTAGAGCTCACTTTGCAATATGCTCAATGTGAAATGTTTGTTTGACATGCGGAAGGAAGCTGCATAACTAACGTGGTGGTGGGTTGCATGCATCGCAGCAGTATCAGCTCCTTAGTGAAGTATTTCCCATTAAGTTGACCCAGCCATTTTCCCTGGGGCTCTGCAGAGTGAATGATGGAGGCATACGGTGTGGCACGGGAGAGGAGAGATGACCCATGGGAAGGCAGTCCTTGTCCTCTCGGGTAGACCAGAAGCAAAAAGCATGAGAGAATGCTGCTTCTTGGTGAATTAGACCTTTCTCTCTAAGGAGCTACGCCAGATCAACCCATCAGCTTGGTTCTGCATGTAGATGAGAGTAATTCTGGCTGAAGAAGTAAGAGCATGTTCTGTTAGTTTCTGTTTTCCCCGTATCACAAGGCTGCATTCATAGTGAAATTAAATGCAAACACCATGGTAAATGCCCCAGAAGGAAACCTTGTCAAGTAGTGGAAGGTATATTGTCTCATCCCCTCTCTGGGTATGTGACAGCAAAATTAAACCTGTGCAACTGGGTGTATAGTAAAACTCACTATAACATTTTCAGCCTTCAGACCCCGTTTCAAAAAACTGCTCACCTAATAACTAAAAAGTTGTGTTGAGGTTGTTGCTATAAAGGATAGAAACCACCCTCACTATTTACCGGAGGCCTGGCATCCATCCCTGCCGCAGAGGGCAGCCGAAGGGTGCCCGGTGGGAGAAGATCAGCATTGCTCTCTTGTCTCTTTCTATATCACTATGTCCAGGGAATACAAAATTGTGGCAGGAAGCCTCTCTACCACCTACAGCTTCCTCCTGTGAAAGAGGCTTTCCCATCCAAGCAATTTACATGGTTTTCTGACCTCTCTGTGACCAGGCTCTTGCAAATTACTTATTACCAGGAGGCCAGAACCCAGGCTTCAGTGTTCAGTATTGGAATAAGTTGGCAGGAAAAACCTCATACTGCAAGGATGTTGAGAGAAAAAAAATGAGTGTTTTTTTTCTTTGCAGACTTCTTTATGTTTATGACCTGCCACTCTCCTGTTTTCTGTTATTTAAGATATGTAGTCTGCTCTTCATTAAGCATCTCTCCACAGTCTGCACTGAGCTACAAGACCAGTCTTGGTCCAGAAGCCAGGAGATCCTGCCTCTCCTCCTTGCTCTAACTCCACTTGCTTTGGAAGAGGAGTTGCCTCCATTTCCTTCTCTCTAGAGCAGGAATTCTAGCATTTATGAAATGTTCATGGGACCTTATTGGGCCCTTGTGCAAAGGGGCAGTTCGTTGATGTGAAATGAATTCTTACTGTGGAGCAAGCTAAGACAGAAGAATGACTGAGTGATGTTTAACACTCAGGTATTTGATCCCCGCCCAGTTATTTTTATGTGTAAATTTAATTTTTACATTTTCTTTCTCTGCCTCTGCAGTAACAGTTCTGTGCAAGCTGTCACCTTGGCGTCACTGGGACAACTAAGTACTACACAGTGTGAGAAAGGGCTGCAGAATTAGGCCCCAGTTAGGAAATGTTTTAGGGCCATCAAAAGCCTGACCCCTTCTCTGGCTTCAAAGAAGTTTTTGCTAAGTATTATTAGACTGTTCAAACTGGGACACTTGTAATAGTGCCGGGAGCAGAAAGTGCTCCAGCTTCAATAGGCGTTTTGCATCAGTAAGGTCTCCAGGAGCAAGCGAGCAGCCTTTGAGCTTCCCACGTGCTGTTGGGAATAAGTGGGCAGAGGTGCCTGTGAGTCTTCAGGTGCACAGAACTGCTTCATCAAGGCCTGGATGCAGATACCCTTCCTTGCACTGCAAAGCACCCCGTGTTGTGTAATGTATTTTTTTGATGTGAAGTGAAGCCCAGAAGAGTCAGTCCTGTCAGTTGGTGGGTGCCTTCGGCATCCATTGCAGTGAGCAAGAGCAGAGGGCATTTGCCCCCAGTTGGCAAGCATAGACCTTTAGTGTTAAGCAGAGAAATTACCTGGTTGTACACCAGGGACTTGAAAGTTATGGGGACATTTTATACGTTATTAGAGCAACTGCTCAGAAAAGAAAAGGGGAATAATAAAATTACTTCTTCATATTCTTATCTGCCACAGATATTAGATATGGTTATATTTGGTAAGATGATTTCTTTGGTAATACGTGTTTCAATTTATACCTGCTTGTGGTTTAAATAATGAAAGAGCAATGAATTAACTATCTACACTGGAAGGGGAAAAGTGCTGTCATCTTCTACTGGAATAGGACGGAGTCAGGAAATATTTTATTGTTATTATTATTATGACTAATGATTGTATGGGACGTGACTGTTCAAACTCCCTTAGTGATGAGTTTAATGTTACATTTCCAGAACCATCCCAGGTAAAGAAGTTACTGCTATTTAAAGTTAATTCTTACAAATAATAAGAAAAAATTAGCAAGACAGCAAAAATGAGTTTTATTATATTTTTATAACTGTTCAGTTACTGTGAATTGCTAAGATTTGTAAAGATCTTTGAAGATGAAAAGCTCTGTGTAATATTATTATACTGGCTTGGAGAAAGTAAAAGGAAAAAACCCAGTTCATCCTGTTATAATCCTTTTAGAAATTTTAACAAATCCAACGGCTTTCAAGTAGTGGAAATATTTCAGAAAGTGCCACCACCACTACTACTGCTGCTCCAGGCTATATTATCATATACCATAGTGTGCGTGGAAGTAAAGCTTAACTAAGGTCATTCTAATGAATTTTGAACAGTTACATGGACCTAATTTGACTTTCTGTCCTGTATGAAAGGGAACCTCTTCATGCTGCAGCACCCACCAGAAACCCCTGAGTCGTCTTATCAACCTCATCTGCATTTTTCATCATCTGAAAGAGCTGCAAGTAATGCTCAGTCTATGAACTCAGTGCACGTGTGTGCTTTTTCCATCTTCAGTATAGGGACCGAACAATAGATTTTTTTTCACCCTGAAAGGAACTGAAAATGTGTTTTATTCTGCTGTCTCCACTCTGGTTTCATTCTTGCATTTTTGTTACCAGATTTGAGTTCTCAGATACAAAAGGACAGCATTTTGGCAAATTCCTTTGATACCAGTTCTCTCCTCCATTCACAAGAGAGCTGCAAAGCTTCAGCAGCGTTCCAGGAAGCCATTTCCCAGTTGTTGGTAGAGAAGACATGTTGAAATTCTGATCTCATGAATTCCCGTCAGCAGTGCGTGGCTGGGGAGCTGGTCTAGCTGGACCCTAATGCACAAACCCCACCACCTGGAGCTCCTTCCAGCCCTGCTACCTTCCTCCTACAGGTGCTATGGAAGAGGCTATGAAAACCTTTTAGTAGCTAAACACAGTGCACCACCCCAGGAACCAAGTCCGAAACTAGGGAAAGTCCCAGAGATTTAACATTCCTTACAAAACATGGATTCTCATTCTTTTTATTCATTGTGGATATTTTTTACTTTGTAGAAAGTTTAACTGTGGTAAATTCTCTCTCTCAAAGAAATCCAGTGTTGGTGAGCTCCAAAGTAGTTGGAAATGAGAATTTCCATTCTGCAAGACATGAAATACAAGAAATGAAAATAAAAAATTCTCAAGAATTCCCAGTTCCCATTTCTCAAAAATTCCCAGTTCCTATTTTTTGATGGAAAATGTTAATTCATGATCACTGAAACACATTACTTTGATAGCATTTGAGTGTTTCTTTTTAACTTTTATCCCATATATGATACAATGAAAGAAGTTGAATCAACACATCAAAGTTTAAACGAAATATTTTACTTTCTCTGAAAAATGTTTGTTACATTTATACCACTTGTAGATATTGTTATAGATACTTTAATGCTTCCATTTTTAGTCCATTGCGCTATACAACAGAAAACTGAAAAAATTGTATTTGGCCCTCTACCATAGTTTAATTATGAAACAAAAATAATAAGTTTCTTTTTATCATTGTTGCATTTGCCATCTTTTCATTTCAGTAAATCCCTTGTTCTTAGGTGAAGCTTCAAACCTTTCCCAGCTATTCAGTTTTCATACTTGGATCATGCCCTTCTTATGTGTCTCCTTTCTAATGTAAATAACCCTGTGCTTTCAACTTCTCTTCAGGTGAGGGTTGGGTGGTTTTTTTTAGATTCTTGGCTAGTCCTAATTATCTTTTTTTATCAGCTCCCCATTTATCTCTGCATTATCCCTTTTGCTCGAAAGTGATCAGAAATAATGCTGTATTTTTGAAATGGCTTTATGATTGGCAAAGTCATTTAATGATATTTTTATTTTTGCCATCATATTCTTGTATATTTGCTGTTTTTTCACTGCAATTCAATACTACCATTATTAATGTTTGTCATCTGTCTTTCTGAATGGATGTTAAGCGAAAACATTTTAAGGTTCACTAGAAGGAAAAAAAAAAAAGCACTGAAAAAAACATATATTTGCACATTAAAATATATGTATTATCATGGTACCTCTTCATCCATCTAGCTTACATCTCTCCAAGGGTGAACCATAGCCATCCTTGGCTGTTGAACGTATTTAGCAGCTCCTGGTTTTGTTTTAAAATCCTAAGCTCTTTCCAGTTTTTTTTGACAGGTCTGCAAACCTTTTGACAAAACCTATGCCAAGGTTTGTGTAACGAAACCAGGTGCATTCTGCATTGCTTTTGATTCTACAGCAAGAGTGGCACATAGCTGTAATTTTACTCAAGTCCCCAGCACCATTTTGATTAAATTGCTCTACATTTGTGTACTAGCTTTTTGCAGTTCACCTGTCTGTGTGTTCTTCAGGGTATACTGAATATTGCCAGGCTGCTAAGATGCTTAATGAATTCTTATCAAAATGTGACTGTGTCTTCCACAGTCTCATAGGAAATTGCAGAAAGACTGGAAGCAGAATGTTTGAAGACACCTGTATGTGAGACTTAGAATAGTTTTGCTTAGCTTTAGACATCCAGCTCTGCTAGCGGGCGGATCTCTCTAGGTTTCCTATATCCTTCATGAAAAGAAGGACTAGTATTTTAAGTGCACTGAAGCAGTAAGCAGCACCAACTGCACCAACCCCTTGTGTCTGTGGCATCCCTGGTCTTTGAGCTTCTGCAGAAGCAGATGTGATCCGGGTTATAAACAGCCTGTCTCCTTTGGTGAGAAGAAAGGCTGTGCGCAATCCTTCACTCCCTGTAAGTCCTTGCAAAGGCCTTCAAGATGTTTGTAGAGTGCCTTGTGATTTGTAGAGCAGGATCACCAGTATCTGACTGTGATTCAATACAACCAGCCGGTAAAAGTAACGCTCGTTCTACCCCTAATTCTTAGAGTAGCCCCAAATGAATGGGAGAAGAGATTTTTCGGTATTGTCTGCAATCTGGTACATTGGATCTCTGAGGACGATTACACAGATGTCTCAGTGCTTCCATCCATCACTCAGGCTGCTGAGTGACCTGCCTTTTGGTAATGAGAGTATTTCCAAACTTGGTAGTTACTACGCCTTTTGTTTTTTAGTGCTCAGGCCCACAGATAATGTTTAATGATGCTGGCTTGCAGAGAGACAATATTACAAGTTCCTGTGAGTAAATCTCAGTATTACAGGTGTGACCAATCTGAAGTTCTCCATCTTGGTTCATTTCATTAAGTATTAATTTTAGTGGACTTTATTGTGCATATACCACTAATATTGCATGATGTTTTGGCTTCCTTTTCTGTATTGACATAAAATAGAGTTGTGAGATCAAGGCAGACATTAATCTCAAGACAGATTTGTTATATCCAAATATCAAGTGTGAAGAGCTTTATGTGTGGATGCTTTGATTGTTTTGGTTCTTGGAGCCCTTGCCTACTTTCTACTTGCATCCAAGTTACTCAATGTGGCGATTTTTTACTTTTCACCTTCCAACTGCTACTTTAGCCACCCTGATTCTTTCCTAAATATTCTATGGCTTTTTTGTGTAATAACTTTTTCTTAAATAATGAATCCAAAGGGCCTGATCCTAGACGTCCCCTCTCCAGTGGCAGCTCAGGGACTTGCTTGGGATTAAACACAATGTCAGTCCAGTTTCTAAAACGTCTACTATTAAGTCCTCAGAGCTGTCCAAAGGATTACATGGCAGCATGTACCCCTGACTTCTAAACAGCAACAAATGTTAAGCAAGAAAGATTTGAGAGAGCTGAATTATCTCGTTAAATTAACTGGAACATTTTAATTTTTACTAGAGTTGAGTGAGCTTGAGTAAATATGACGAATTGGAAGCTCACTTCATTTAGCAGACATCAAACACACACAGAACGTTGCCCAATTTAATTTAGCCCTGCCAAGCTGGGAAAATGCTTGTATAACATCAGTGAACAAGAAAAGGGCTAAAATTTACTCTCAGTTGAGAACGCATGCATAAATTCCCTTGACATAAACTGGTGTTATATATGTATGTATGTATATATATCATGAAGCTTCCCTTGGGGAAAATCCTCCAAACACCTGTGACCAGAGAGAATTTGTGCTACTGTGAGTTATTCCCAATGAAGTCAATAATAGCTTTCCCTATTGTTCTAAATGGAATATGTAAACTCCTGTCTTACACCCCAAAGTTTATCTCCTTTTCCTCTGCTGCCTCTTATCAAACACATACCAGCACAGTCGCTTGTTCAGTCATGCTCAGTAGAGTGGCTGGTGGTTTGGTGGTTTTTTTTGGCTTTATACCCTGAGCTTAATGGGCACATTTTGTGAAGAGTGAGCCAACCAGGTAAATAGCTGCTACTATGGAGCTTAAGAGCTACAGCTCTCAAATTAGGAGGTGCTTTTTGTCAAATAGGCCTCTGTAGCTCTAATATTAGTAACAAAACAAGGGCTTTTCAGACACGAAAAAATCTTTAGTCTGACTCTGTATCATACTTAACTCTGTTGCCTTGTCAAATATGTCAATGTTCATATTATACAGCAGCATTCATCTGTGGATGCAAAAGTGCTTTACAAATATTACCTCTTGAATAGTTTTAATTTGTACTTAACAACCAGGTTTGTGAGATGCTACTCGAAAAGAATCAGAGTGAACTATTAAAAAAGTTAGTATAAATAAATCATAGTGATTTATTTGCTTTCCTGTTGCTCTTTAGAAGGGTGTTGGTTTGGGCTCTAGAACAATGCTACCAAAGTATGTTTCAAATAGCTTTTTTTTCTCCTTTTGTTTTAAAACCATGTCCACACATATCTACATCCTTCTTTCATTCCAGTTTCAGCTCCTCTGCAGCTGTAATTGGTAAGCATCTTCTGGTACAGCACCAGGAATGAGGTGCACAGGAGGCAGAATACAGCCCTATGTAGAGACGTTACAGTCTCAGATGTATACAACAGGCAAAAATAGTCATCCTTTTTCTCCAACTTGTTTCTGAAATTTTTTTACTTTTTTGCATGCTTCAGAAACATTAGCTAGAAACATTACTGAAGGAGTTCCTTGCCTTCAGGCTATGCAACTTCTGCCAGTGTTTTAAGGCATTTTTATTGAATTTTTAAGCAAATTTGCTTTGAGCATACTCTTTCATTTTACATTTTCTGAGGGACAAGGCTGCAAGCCTGTTTGGAGAAGGCACAAACACATGAGTTTTAAAGTGGCCTGTGAAACAGTGCACTAGGGTGACTGGAACCAAATGGTCTGGAACCAAAATAATAGCAAGTTACTTACCTACTCACTGATAACAAACTGGATGTTAGTCATTCCTTATCTTAATTTGTCAGCTAGTTTATTAGTTAAAATTTCTTAGGTTTTGTGAATATCCCATTCACTCGGTATGTCTGTAAGAAACGTTATTTTTGTGTTAAAAGAAGAATACAATGAGGCAAAGAGAAATGAAGGGAAGCTGCAGGCAAGCTGTCTTTGGTGCTTCAGTTCTCGGATTCCTGATCATTGTGTTCTAGGTCTTGAGTATCAGAGCTGGTACATGCTCATAACACTGCTTTGAGTTTTCTGAGAAATGTAGGTTATTTTTCCCTTTGAAAATCAGGCTTTTGGTGCCCAAAGCTGGGTTCCTAGGCTGAAACATTTAAAAGCAGAGCTTTTGTTTTGGTCACGGATGCACATAGACAGTGAGTGAGTGGAAAGGAATTTAGACTGTGTATCAAGGGGTGGTTGAGCAACATGAAGTTGTTGCTGCAGAGCACATTTATTCTTGCTGATAATTTGGTGAGGGTGCTCTTGTAAGCTGAGGAAAGCAGGGACTGCTCATCCTTGCAGCCCCAAGGCCGCTTTGGGCTGGTTTGTTTTCTGGTCTGCTTTGGGATAATGATTTTGCAGACAACTGGGTTGTGTAAGAAAGCTCGCATTCATAATTAGATGTGTTCCTAGGGCATAGATAAACATTGGCCTTCTATTTCCTGAAAACAGATGAACTTACTAGACCCACCCTAATACTCCTGGGTTATGTCCTGCCTGATGGGCTGCCACAGAAGCGCTACAACTGTGGCACACAAAGGCACCACGGGACTCCCGCCATCAACATGAGCTCTCTGCCTGCCTCTGGCGCTAGCTGTCAGAACCGCTTCATCTGAAATCAAGGTAAAGAATCAGCAGCACTAAATACTACAGGACAAAGGCATAAACTAGCTTTGTAACCCTGGGCAACCTGGATGTTTGCTGACTGACAGCGTGAATGACAGCCCAGTTGTCAGTCTAAAATATCATCCTCTAATCATTCCAGATGTCACCCGACAAGATGATGGCTACTAAAAAGGAGAATAATTTGGAAAAAGTCATAAAGCCCATTATCTCCTGCTGAAACCATTTCTCTTTGCCATTTCTGAAGACACTGCAAAATAGATCCAGAATCCCATATGTAACGCGCGACTGGTTTATTAAGAGAGAGTGGCCTCTTAGAACTGCACCGGGTACCCCATTATATTCCTAGGGAAACCTGCCCCCAAGATATGCCACTCCCTTGTGTCTTGGCAGGTGACTCCAATCCGGCCATGCAGCGTAACTGAAATATTTCACCTGTCCCAAAATACAACAGGAAGCAAAAGGCTGCCGAAGCACTCGCTCACTCGCACAGCCTGGCAAATCAGAGAGGGAGAGGCTGGAGTTGTTCACAATGGAAGCAGAGTGCAGTTTCTGGCTAGAATTCTTATTAATATTTTTTCTCCTTAATAAAGCATGAAGCATCTGAGGACATTGTTAAGGCATTTCCATTCTTGCTAAATTTATTCAACTGCATTTTAATTTCAATATGAAGAGGGGACTACATTCTGAACTTCAGGCTGAATGAAGGGCTGCACATAAAGGGAAAATAACAAATGAAAGGAGAAAATCTCTTTTGAGAAGGACAACAAAATATAGCGGAGAAGGTGGAGGAGGGTAAGACAGGAAAGGTAGAAAATTATGCCTGGATCTTGAGCTTTATATTTTGCAAGCATAAGCTGAAGTACTGCAGTCAGAATATAATTTGTTAGCCAGGTGAAACTAAAAATGAACCCAGAGACTGGTTCATTATAGCAGGCTGTTTTAATGACATAAAGTAAAACTGGAAAATATTCATTGATCATTGTGTTCATTCCTTCTGAGATCTAGTGGAGGAGATTCCAGACCGTGAGCCAGAAAATTCTGTGTCTCATTCCTATAAAATATCTCAAAGAAATACACTGAAAGATTGCTGCCAAACTTTGGCAAAGAGGACAAAAATATGCGTAGAGCAACTGTTGAAAATCTCTCTCCTGTAGGCTGTATGGGGCCTCATTCTGCTATTTTCACGCATACTGGCCGATACCCGGCTGATTAATTGCAATGAAGGCAATGGAATAAAGTAAGGAGCGAAATTGGAATGAATTTAGGCAGAAGGCTGTAGTCATTTGTCTTAATGAATAATTTCAGATTGCTTGCTATCTACCTGAGCAATTCTAACACGGTCATTATGGTGATGTGGAGGAATGGAAGAATCCCACCTAAGAAAAGGTAGATTTTCTTATTGGCAGTTAGATTTCTATTAATATATCATGAAAATACAGTTTCTTCCTAATTAATCAGTTCCCCTTGCCAAAACTTTTCATTTTATCATGTGGTAGTTTCCAAGTTTTTACTCTTCCAAAGAACCGCTTGAATCTAACACCAAAAGCTTGAATTTCCTAACAGTGACTTGAACAGTTTTATGTAAAAAATTATGGTGAAAGATCATACTGCAGCATCTTCCTATGACAGGTTAAATAATATTGCTATCTGCTTCTAATAATTTTTTGTCTGTCGCGTTGTATCATGCCTTACTTCAGCTTGAAAACACAAAGTTTGAAAACACAAAGTCTTGATACTCTTGGTCATGGAGCAGCCCAGAGCAACTTTACAAGAAGTATTTATCTGAGCTTTTGTAAAATCTGATCTTAACTGCCTCTTAAAAGTTTATAAATTTTGGTATTGGTTCTCAGTAGGTGCATGTCCTAATTGCAGTATGGCTGTGTTTCACTGATGTGTGGGTATATACATATATGTTTATGTGTGTTTGCATACTCTGGATTCCTTCTAAATCTACAGAATATACTTTTATACAAATCTACATGTTGTTTATTATTATGATCCCCTTTCTATCTGAAATCCAAATTTTTTCCTAATATACCTTGTATCCTCCTAAACTTAGCTAACAGATACAATGAGGTGATGGTGACTAGTGACTTTTTTTTTTTAAACTAAGTTTGAAATATGTACTCAGATTATAGGAATATAGAAGCAGGAGGCTATAAATTCTGCCCTTGCTTGGTAATCAAGTCCTGTCTGATAGCAGAATTGTTTCAGTAATTCCACTGCAACATAATAAAGTTTGGAGCCAGAAGGAAATAGAAATATGTCTGTGTCTGGATTTGTGTGCACATAAATACTTATTTTCTGTAGACAGTTCTAATGAATCTATCTAGTTCTGTATATTAAAGAGTTTTGATTTTCTACAAAACTGTACATAGATTTTATGTTTATAAAGAGGTTTGCCATGTCAACAATAAAAATTGTGGAAAAGTGAATTGCTCCCAATTCATTCTTTAAATACAGAAGTCACCTGTTATTTCACAAGGTGGTGGGAGGAGTTGTTTTGTTTCAGAAACTTCTATAATTGTATGTGTTCTGATTAAGTTTTTCTTATAGTTTTGCTTATAGTTTTGCTGTTTGTTGCAAACCTGAAATGCATAGTGAAATCTCAGGTTGTAAAATCACTTAGACTGGAACTCAAATCCGCGTTTGCATAGACCCTCTGAACCTAGGAGTATTGTATAGCTCTGATCTAGGTGGAAAGTCTGAAAGGAAGCACTGGGCCTGTAAGAAGTAACAGTAAACAGCAAATATTGAAAAATTATCTGTAAGGAACCAAAAGGCCATTTTAGACAGTTGATTATAAAATTTATTACTGGATACTGCTAGCAGAAATTTCAAAATACACTTCACTTTCCTCTGATATTTCAGCTACTTATTTCATATTATTCCATTCTTTTGGTCATATCACTAATACCACAGCTCCAGTGAAACTAAAGCAACTCTAGGGCTGACCTGCATTTGTTGTTGATTTTTCTTTTATGAAATTTTAAAGAAACCTGTTTTAAAAATACTGTTTGTTATCTTTCATCTAGGAATGTCATTCCCTTAACTATGGCTTAATTTCTCGTTACTATGTTTTAGTGCTGTGTTTTGAACTGCCCATTGTACATACTACTCAGTTTTCTATAGAAATTGCATCTGCCTGTGCTTCCACAAGATCAAGAACTCATTAGCCTTCTGGACACAAAGAAGTAATATTTAAAAAATAATTTGTTTTCTGGTTTTTGGGTTTTTTTAAAAATCACAACTAAAATTATTATGATTTGAACTGCATCATAATTATGCTTTGGCATCATGCAACTCAACCTATGTGACCTTTAGATCAGCCTTTGGTGACTGGACGTTGTATGGGGCTTTGCAAGTCCTTATGTGCAAGTCCTCTCTGGTTTGGTCCTTGAGCCAGCACAGCGCAATGCCTGTTCTTCTAGAGAATTTCCTCCTACTCTTTATTCTCATTGATAATCATCTCTGTTTTGTCCCATACTATCGTTTGGCAATAGTGACAGGCTAGTGAGCATAAAGAGAGGGCCATGAGAGAGCTACCAAACATCCTGGCTTACAGCAACCTCCACTGAAGGAAGTCCCAATTGTGATGCTGGCCCGTGGTTGGAGAGGTACAACCAAGCAGAGGATCTTTAAGTACAAGCCTCATTCATCTGCTTTTCCCCATACTTCTGCTGCTGGCCGCTGCTGGAGGCAGGACTCTGCCTGAGAGACCTTTGGTCTCATCCAGCCTGGTTCTTCTTATGCTAAAATATTTATGTTGTGCTTTGATTTTTCCTCTGTTTTCTGCAGATAGTCAGGATAGGACAAAAGGACCAGAAGAAATTTCCCTATTTCTTTTCATGCTTCTGTACTTCTCGGTTTAGTCTGTTTACTGCCTCGAAGGAGGAAAGAAAATGAAGAAGAGAAGAACAAATACGATGGCATCCCTGCCTTCCTGAGGCTGGTAATCCAGCCAGTCACAGTCTCAGCCTCCTATAGCTCGGTTTTCTCAGTAGTTTTAGGAGCATTTCCTGCAGCCGTGGCTCTCGGATATCAGACCCGATAGAGAACTATGGGAAATGAGTTGATAACTAGCAATCTCTCATAATTTTTTCCAGGATCTTGAGAATTTTGTGTGAGTTTCCCATAATGACAGTTTCTCTAGAGCAAGTTAGAAGGAAAACATTTTGCACATTCATTAGAAGAATGTTTGTTAAAAATCTGTTTGAGGGAGCTCCTTTCTGATTTTGAAAATGCAGTTGTAATGGAGCAGTCTTTTCTTAAGTGGTATTTATTCTGTGAATTCTCAGAAATCCCAGCCAAGAATTATTGCAACATTGTACAAGCCTGAAATTTCCTGTAGCTCTATGCTTAGCACTTCCTAAGGCCCTATGGCAACATATGCTTTTCTACTCACATATTTACTCTGTGTGACTGAAATTAATGCAAACTTTACTATTTATTTGAAGGAATTAACTTATCTTTGTGCATCCTGGGCAAACTTGAAGAACAGATTTATTTATTATTGAGGACAAATCTGGCAAAATACTTGTGTTTATCCTTAATTTTACCTTGCTTGTTTAAGTACAGTGCTCTCCCATGAAGTTCGAATAGGAACATGCTTGAATGTTTTGCTAATGTAAGTTCCTAGATTGGATCCATTGCTATAATGTATGGGTTCTTTTTGAAAATGTGAGGCTTTAACTGTTTTTACTTTTTCAGCAGAGAAGTCCAGCACTGCCATCCACATTTTAAGAATGATCAAATGCCTTAAATATTTGGTAGTTCCCCTTGGATTTGTATTGTATTTAAAGTTTAAAGTATGCCTTGATGAAAAAGTGTTTGCCTTTAGCTGTTCATTGCTATTTTATCAATTGTTTCAGATGTGAAAAGCCTTTTCATTTGGTTGAGGTTTGTTTATTTCTCACTGCTAAACTTTTTTGTAGTTTGCACCATATGCCACTTTGGTATTATGCATTACAGTCAGGTTTGAATTTTGGCTTCTCTTTGGAGTATTTTACAAGGAGAGAGATTTTACACACTAAAATGCTTTCCATAGAACACAGCTGTAAAAAAAAAAAAAAAAGGTGAAGTAACTCAGTCTATACTTTGTCTACTTGAAACGTATTCTCTTTAAAAAGGGTTTATGTAATTTTACATAATTCTTTTGGCAGGAATGTTTATTGCCCAGCTGGGTGAAATTATTAATGTACATCTCAAGCTGCATTTTCAAACATCAGTAATATATATATAAACCTCTTTGAGGGTCCTTGATATGTACTATTTTTATTGGAGACCCTCGTTTCACTTCAGTAAAAGGATGACACAAGATGTTTGCTTAAAAAAGAGTCTTTGACATCCTCCTGAGAATGTTTTGATAGAATGGCATACATTTGGTTACAATTAGTAAGCTAAACAATTTGCCATTGTTATCTCACTGTGTTTGTCTAGAGCCTGTAAGGAGCTTTCAAAAAATATCCGTCTCCATGTTTCAGTTAATTGATTGCATGTTCACTAGGATTATTCTGCTTTATAAAACACCCTGTCCTTTTAGTTTTATCAGAGAGATTTTACACTAAAGCATGTGGTAGAAAGCAAAAGGGAAATATCGGCATCGATAAGCATAAAGAGATATTGTAGTTGTATTAAGGCTAATATTCCTGTGTGTGGGAAAAAATACCAATGTCTTCCTGCTGCTTCTGGGTGCAAGATGTTACACCCGAGGGCTGAAAGTAATAGTTGCTGGCGTGAAAGTATTTGCCAATATCAAGTGCAGATGAATGCTTTTGGAGCCAGCTGAAAGCGGAGTTAATCATACCTCAGCTTAATATTTGAACTTGTACCCTGTCTAGTATAATAAATGATGGGTGATTTAATTGTATTCAGACTTTATTAGCAGTGTGATTAAAGGATTCAAATCCTTATCTGACACCTTTGCTGTGTTGTGATTTGTTTGCCTATTTGCCATTTTATATGTAATCTAGAATTTCACTTTTCCTTTTCTGTGTTAGGTGAAATACATCTTACTGTTGAATATTTTACTTTCTAAATAGAGATTGAAGAGTCTCAGCTAAGATAATAACCTGTCTTTTTAGGTAGTAGGCATATCTTGGTAAGACATCCCATATTGCTAACAATTGTTTGGTGGTTACATGACTAAGTTGGCTGTAACATAAATTAATGTCTATGTCATGGAAATTTCCTGTGCAATTATCACCCCTTGGAATCACTGCAGTGCCAAGTTCAGGCCTCATAGCAAGACCTGGTCGTTCTGTGCCTCCTTTAATCATCCCTTTTTGTTTACACTCTTATTGGAGGAATCACTGATCACAATTCCTGTAACAGTAGGTACACACTGGTGGCAGAGAAATGCAGAGCTTGTAGTGCTATTTTGCTTAATAAACCTGTGTCCTTGAAGTCTCTTGCATCCCTTCCCTGTCAGACTGGTAAAGTCACGCTGCTTTTACGAATTCTTGGTGGGAGTGGTCAATACTGAATTGAATAATTCCCTTTGGAATTATATCTTTAACCAAACAATCCTTGAAAAGGCCTGCTAGGCTTCGGATGGGTGCACAGGAAGGAAAGGGTAAGAAAGAAATTCCTCCTCCGTTGCGCGGCTGGAGAAGAGACGATACTCAAAACATTCTCCGCGGTTGCCGCCTCTGGTCCCTCAGCAGGGTGGGAAAGGACAGACTTGCACAGAGTTGTCCTCTGTTGCTGTCCTGCCCCACGCTGCCCTCCAAGCAGCATTGCAGGAGGAAGTGGGTGTCGTGGGTCTCTGCACCACTGGGACACAACTTGCACCTTGGCCAGCGGTGCACCAGCACTTCTGTGCAACGAAATCACACTGCCTGGTGCCTCCAGAATTGGAACCGAGAGTTTGGGCCCCTCAGTGCATGTCAACAGCAAATTCACTTTTTCATTTCCTTGTCATCAGAGCTAAGTTATGTCAGTTCATGTTCTCTAGAGCAGTTTGAATTCAATTTAGCTGGTGATTAAGTTACTTTGTTTGAGTGAATTGGATGCTGGTAGGAATGTTTGTTCAAAGGGTTAACTTAACCTTCCCCAAGGTTGTAACGGACACTGGAAGATTAAAAGCTCCTCCAAACTCTCAGAGAAAAACAGAAAAGAATTTCTTGCTTTTACAGTTTTCTGTCAATGTCTTCCCTCTGGAAAGAAAGTCTGTGTTTAACGTACTTAAACTCACGGTACAAACGATTCATTTTGTCTCTAATCGTAAACATAATTTGTCTGGTGTTTTGGTTCTTTAGATTTATGCAGTAGCCATGTTTGTCAAAGTATTTGGCACCAGTGACATCATCTTTGTTGAAATGCCGGACAGCGTGATGAGTCCCAGATGTTAACGCGCACCGAAAGCTGAGAAAGAATAAAATACAAAGATCAACTGTAACAGCTATGGAGGTAATAAAAAGTGATTCTGTTTTCTTCTAGTATTCAAAGATAATTATTTGTATTTGTTTGAAGTTTGTTTTGCATAAATGATCAATCAGGGACTGTGCTGAATGCTCTGCATATGTAGTATAAAAGAGACTGAGATGTGAATTTGGATGAATGGTGAATAAAGCATGATTTGATTTCATGATTGCACTATTTCCTTTGTGTTTTTTCCAATCTTTTACACTTTACATGTGTAGATTACAATATATGCAGAATATGTGTACTGAGAACCAAATGTGCCTCATTCTGAACTGCCAGGATTTAACGTGTCATTTGGATAATGGTCATGCATGGTTATGTCAGCACATCATGTTTTCTAATGTACTATAACATGACATGCCAACATAACCAAGAGTAGCACCATTTCCTAATGACATGTCATGTCCGTGAAATGTAAAATGGATGTGACCTGCTGAGAATCAGGCTGGAAAATGTTTTTTTTAAATTTTAAAATAAAATCTCTCTGTGCGCAGTTTGGCCATTTCCAAAAGGTGTTTTCATAAAAGTATGGTTTAGGTGCTTTAAGGGAAAAAATCATAAAGGTACCCAGGCATGGTTTCATATTAACTGCATATCTACCCAAGTGTTTCATGTTGCCTAAATATGGTAAAGAAAGCATTAACAAATAATATATCCATCCATCTACAGCATCCTCAGCACGACATGAGGCAGACATGGACTAAAATTTTCATGGAAAAACAGGCAGAAGTACTCCCTTACTTTCATACCAACAACAAATACTTTCTTTAGATCCTTCTGTTGTCTAGATAGTGTTCACTGTCACAAAGTGTTCCCATATCCACAGTTAAAAAATTGATTTGGAAAGTGCATACCTACTTGTCAAATTTGTTTCCTTAATTTACTGCAGTAGTTCCCCAGGCTTTATAGGCATAAGACAAATTGTGTTAAAGCCACAGGGAGAAAAAGGAAATTTAGACTTTTCGTATTGGAGTATTGTATCCTATGAAGATGAATAATCAGTTGAATGTATAATGCATCTGTCACTGTCTTCTCTTAAAAGACTTCACATCAGAAAAAAAATATAGAAATGCATCAAAATATAACCTTGTTTCAGTTCTTAGTAGATTATTCTTCGTCTGTTTATTTGGAGTGAAAGTTTTGAAAGTACTTGGCATTAGTCTCAATACATGTTTTCTATAATCTGAAAGCACAGGAAGTAGTGATGAGGTCTGTGGTGTTGGTTGACGATGCAATTTTCACTGCGCTGCTTGGTTTCGAGCTGGCTAGATGACATTTACATTGAGTACGCAGGATTTATTTTGAAATTATTTTAATTTCTCTTACCTTTTCTTTCAGGCTACATGATAATTTGGGAATAAACATTAAAAAACACATCAACTTATATCGTTCTTTCTGTTTATAGGACAGTACTCAGTTTACATTCTGATGTAGATCCATGAAGAATATGGGTTTTTGTCAAGGGCTCCTAAAGCTGTTAAGACTTACAGGTAAGTCTTTCAGATACCCTTACAAAAACCAACATGTCCACAGGATTTTGCTAGATCTCATTTTCAAAAGCATTTATGTTATTTAGGGGTCTAATTCACAGTTCTGAAAGCAGCTTGGATGCTTAGTATATTAGATCTCACTGACCTTCAAAGGGACATCTAGGCATTTATGGTCAGATACTGCATGTAAGAGCAGCCTAGTAGCATTTTTTTATAGCGTTTCATCACCTCAATCCCTTTGAAATCACTTTAAACGTTTTCCTTCAATTTAAAAAATGGGGCATGGATTTCTAAATCATATGTGTACTTATGAAAATATTACGTGTAATTTATTTAAACCTTGTGAATACCCCAGAAAAAAGGGGTGTTGTGGATATAGTGCTTTAGTAGAAAACGTGTTCTATGAATTTTGGGACAAATCCTGTTTTTTGTCACTAATGTGTCATTTTAGTCATTACTTGCTGAGCTGTATCATTAGAAATCTGGGTCACGTAGGCCATGCTTAAATTACATATCAGATGACCCAAATGTTTAAGGCAAGCTAGTGTAATTCAGCATCACTTTAAGCAATTTATGCCACTGCAGATCAACCCCCTCAAAGTCCTGCATCTTCCTGAGTGGAATTACTTCACCTTCTCAAGTCTTTTCTTACATCTTTTCATGTTAGTCAGGACCCCCTACCTTCCCATCCCTGACTTATCTGACTGGCTTGTGGTACTGATACAATTACTGTCTCCATATACACTCTATTATTAGTCTTAAAAACATAAAAATTTCACCTGAAACACAAACATACCTGTTATAGGTAGTAATACCAAAGAAGAAATACTGAAGGAGAAAATCTCAGGGGGAAAAAGAAAAAGAGAGAACTTAGCTGAAAGGTGAGCAAAATGTACTTGTTTGTTGCATACAGTTATGATAATACAGTATCCTATCATATAATAAAGTGTCACACAACATAATGTACCTTTTGGATGCTTTACTTTTATTTGCTGAGTAATTAATAGGTATGCAAACAAAATAGTTAACTTTGCCAGCTTTGCTTTGCTTTTTTTTTATTCTTCCATCCATTTTCCAGCTGACATTCCTGTTCCTTTCCATACTCATGGCCAGAAAACTGTGCTGCTGCATGCTGACAAATATGTACTAAGGTGATTAAAAGTCATGTTCAGAGCTATTGATTACACACCCAGTGACTTCTTGCAGGGCTACTATATTTGTGCCAAACTGTGTTATCAGACTCTCTGCTAGCACAGCTTTAGTGCAGCAGCTTTTCATTGGTTCTGTTTAAAATACATGGAAAAGCATTTGCCAGAAGCCCTGCATGTGATGTTGAGCACAGACTTTGCAGCTGTCTCTGTAATTCTTAGAAAGGTGAAAAAGCAATGACTTAACGCTCTATACCACCCAAGTCTGATTTTTTTATGTCTAAGGTCACCTTATATTTGTAGATCTTGGAAAATTATCATGAATATTTATGATGGCATCAAAAAATCAAGCAGCTGCAAATTGTTTACAACATTTTTAAGAATATGAAACCAGCTTCTGCTATAAATCAAATACATCTGTTAGAACTGGATGGAAATTGAAAGTTCTTTGGTTCCATCCTACCCTGTTATGTACCCGAAAGTTGAAAAATCATCAGTAATACAATTTTAAAACACTGATGTGGGCTGTATAGATAAAAGGTAAAACCTGAACAAAAGTACCAAATTAATAATTCTAAAGATTGTGCATGAAAGCACTTCAATGAAATATTAATTTGAAATAGATGCCATAAAACTTTGTAGATACTTCCAAAATGTAGAATCGCAGTCTGCCTAAAATTTTATGTGCTTATGCTTTTTCCCTGCTTTTAGAAAAATAAACTCTTCCATAATACAGCAGCTCAGATGTGCATATTTGAAAAATTGCACATTAGAAATGTATGCAATATTGGCCTCAAATATTGTTGGGTTTTTCTTCTACGGAACCATGATTTATAATCTGCCACTAATTTAATAGCTAGCTGGAGAAATACCTCAAGAGAAATAGCACTATCTTTGTTTAGGCAGAAGTAATCAATTCTAAATCTTGGCACTGCTGGTAAGTTGGTATTTAGATTGCATTTATCTTATGAAAACATAAAAACATTTGGGTTTGTTCAAACTGAAGGAATAATGTGTACGCTTTAGATGAGACACACTACTTACCTAAAAATTAGTATCTTGCATGAAAGGGAAAACTGTTCATTTCTCAGAACTGTGATTTTAAAACTTTTTCTTGCCAAGTACCGCCATCAGCAGCAGTGGTGACAGGAGCCTCAGCCTGCAGCTCTACACGGGCTCACATGTCACCGTGCAGACACTTGCGTACCACTTGTGGTATGTGGATTGCAACTTGGGAATGCCTGTATTGGAGCTCTTAATCCATTTAAATACAACTGTGCTAATAAATAAAGGATCTGATTTAGAGACTACAGTTTCATTTTACCTCTCTTTAGGAGGTTTCATATTTTCTGTGTTCGATTTCTCCAGTTCTTCCTACCAGTTAAATGCTACTCATACTGTCCCTCAGTTTTTCGCTGAAATATTTTTGACTCGGGAAGCATGTGGGATTTCAGGGTCTCCCTGTTTCATGTTTTAAAAATAATTCAAAGGCCTCTATGGTCAGAGGTACCCCTCCACTTTGCAAGAGGATCTTTGTCACCTGCCATATAGTTCGCTCTGTTCAATAAGCTGAACAATAAACCCCGTTTCTTTTTCTGCTGCCCAGTGACTGTCACAGACTATCGGTCCCTGAGCAGCATTGCATTACGATTCAGTAAAGTTCCTACAACCAGCATGCAAGACTTCATCAGAAGGCAAACGCTAGTCTGAGAGGATAATAACTATGAGACATTCTTTTAATAAGGATCATTTTTAAATGTTAAGAATGACTTGTTTTAATTGAAGGAGAGGAAAGGAACTCCTACCAAGAGTCAGAGAGATCCCCCAGAGCTCTCTGAAGTCTTCAAATTTTCTTGTATAGAAATGCCCAAGAATCAGAAATCAACAGAGGTTATGAAAAAATTTCCAGCCATCTTACTGCAAAGCTCATCTAATGAGGTTATTCTCTTCTACAGTTAAAAATTAGGCTTTAGCTTAGGTACCTGACCATCCTAGTTGCTGAAGGCAAATCACGAGACTCATTTCATAGACCCAACTTTTGCTGAGTTTGTGTAAGCAGGGATGCAGAACAATTACCATTCAAACCATTCTTTTCAATCTACTATACAATATCCACCTGTTCTGTCAGACAGCAGGAATGTATGCCACAAAAACAGACTACCGCTGTGACAGCAGCAGGTGTATGGAAGCAACAACTAATCAAATCAGCTGAATCGGAGGTGTGAACCACACTGCACTTCTGTGCAATGAAAACGAGTAGAAAGGAGAGAGCTAAATGGTTGTGAATTTTTGTTGTGTTTTATTTTTAAGAACTTCCTTTAAATTACAGGCAGAACAACTGGCAAGTACAGAAAAAAGTAATGAGGAATTGAAAGCAAAATGACATTTCATCCTCGCTGCAAAGGGCAGGCAGAGTGAGATAGGTATAGGAGACACCCGTTGTAATCACTCTGAAAAAGCGAAGCATGGGTTTTGATTTTCCTAAGGAAGTAAATGCAAAAGAACTCTTGTCTGTACTATATGACTCATGATGCTTCTTTACTAGGCTTAAAGAGAATTGAACTTGAGTAATAGCACTATTAGAGCTCTTTACCAGGAGCTAGTTCCTGTGGTTTCACTGGGTCCAGCTGCTGATGACTCACAGAGGAAGTGGCAGAGATTAGGTGCACAGGGAAAAAATCAGAACAGCTCAGAAATAAAGCAAATCAGCCAAGCATTACCTTTTGTGCACAACAGAACAATGGCTTAACAACTAAGGTTCAAAATGATCCGTCTTATTCCCCTCATTTGTGCTATTCCTGTTGGAAAGACCACCAGGAAACATGTGAACCACTGTGGAATACGCACTGTAATCCATGGAACATCTCAATTAATATTCCCTCTTGACTACAGCTAGAACAATACATAGCATCAAGCAGTTTAATCTCCGGCAATAATGCCTTTTGTAAGATCAAGAGGTCTTTCCCTTGAATAAAGGTTTAAGTGGGGACTTTGAAAATTAGTTAGGTAGTCTGCATAACGTATAGTGGTGGCTACAGGTTCCCTAAGTAGTAGCTAGGTAAAATGCATAGACACAGGCTGGTTGTCATTAGAAATGTTATTAGTAATTTCCCTTTTGCAGATTGACATTGGGTTCTGTGTGGAAGAGCGTTAATCCTGCAACAGGCTTTGTTACAAGCAAATGTATCCAAGCTTGTATAAAATCTAAAACACTGCTTCCAATATTCAGTTTTGTGCTACAAAGAAAGTATGTCCCCAGCAGCAGAAAGTTAAAATAGCTAACTTAAAAGGGAAGATACAGGGGAAAACATTCTGGATCTTGTTTAAATTACAAATGTACAGTAGTAGTGCTGCTGTTGGCTCACATCACTACAGTCTCGGACACATAGCTCAGGGGATGTTTTCTTCATGGAAATTGCAAACAGTTTGGGCTCTAAAGTCCTTGGGGAGGAGTGCTATCTGAGTTGCTATAGATTGATAAAGTAGCTTATTACAAAAACATAAAGACTATTTTGACTAGATTATACCATTTCTTTAAAAAAAATTTGAAAAGGATGGCGTACTAAGCACAATAGGCAAAAATTATTGCAAATTTTGCTAAGTCAGCGATTTATCTTTGTTTTTAAAAATAAATTGGAATAGACAGTTTAACCTACCTTCCGCTTTCTATTTCCCATAAGAATTTCAGAGGTAAGATCAGTTAGTGATTATACACAGAGATGCATTTTATAAACATTTGCTTTAGTGATTAATGTAAAACAATTCACAACCATCTCTTCAGAATATTAAGTAATGCACTTTACTTAGCGTGTTTACCATCAGCTGGCATTTCAAACCCCACAAGGTGACTGTGTGACACTGGTACGTGGTCTTTGCAACACAGACTGTTTTGAAAAGGCCCAGAGTAACCTCAGCTTCAACTGTGCTTCAGCTTAAGCAATAAGCACTTCAAAAAATATTGCGAGAAAGAGAGGTGCTTCTGCTGGTGTTTTCCTATATGGAAAATCAAACATGAATTCCGTTCATGGCCTCTGTGCTCCTCAAATACCATGACTGCATTATCTGCAGTAAGCAGTAAAGACTCCGTTTAAGATAATAAAGACTCTGCTGTGCATTTATGGCAGCCAGAGAGGAAATCGGGTGCGTTGTGGCAGTCTGCAGCGCTGTGGGTGGCCAGGGTGTGCGTCGGGTGCTGTCGCGGCTGTCCTGGGCAGTGACCTGGGGCACTGTGGGCTTTGGGGAGAGCTGCACCAGCTGTCTGGAAAGGCATGAAATTCCTCGTCCCTGCATGCAGCCACATGGCCTTCACGCACTCAGAAGCACATGGATGGAGCAGGTCAGTTCATTTACTTTCCTCACTTAAAAGTCAGTCATTTTATGTTTAAATATTTTCATTCATCTCATCCACATTGACTCTTTGGCACATATGTGAAGATGAAAGGGTTGAAACCTTATTCCTAGCAATGCCATAAATATAGATTCTGGAGGAAAAAAAAGGTGAAATGGAATTAATAAGTATTAGAAATTGTTTATTTGATACCGTTATACTATCCCTTTAAGATATGCTAATATGAACTGGCTGTCAATACAACATCACTTAGTTGGTTTTCGTCTGGACCTTAGAGCACAACAAAATTATTAGTACATAAATCTCTACTAATTTACTCTAGATTATGATTCTTTCATCAACATGCACATATAAATTATACTATTAATCATAATGATTTCTTTCAGTATTCATGTGGATGTAATATGTAATTTCTTGGGAATCCCACTGTAATTTAGCATGAATTAATGTCCACTTATTGGAAAGCACTACCTACATTGATATTTCTAGGGAAAAAACCCAACAACCATGATGCACCTTAAACCACAGCCTAAATGACCAAGGTGCTGGTAAACAACCGCCAAAGGAGCGTCACTGCAGGTACAGGAAAGTTAGCTTAAAGGCAGTTTGTTTCAAAGCTCGTTAGGCCAGATGGCAGCCTGTCTTCTAGGAGCACGTAGAGCACGTGTGAGGGAATGGGGGGGACTTCTTTCTCCTTCACCATGCCCTAGGGAAGAACGGTGTGAATACGTGGAGTGAGGGGAGAGCCGAAGCAGAGGGGCATCGCTAGACGCTGGAGAAGGCAGTGCAGAGCCATCTGCTGCACTTTTTTGACTGAGCGGGAGCAATAATAGCTACATCGGTCTTAGCGGGTAACACCTTCTAATTAGTCCCAACAATAAATTTTGCTGAGAGAAACAGCAATATTCATCCACTCTTCTGCAGATTGTATTTTAGCAATGGATTACATGCCGGGAGGTGGCTGGCCTGTGGACTGAGCAGGACGAGGACTTGTGGATGGGCTGCCTTGGCCTCAGTTTCCCCCACCTAAGAAATGCAGCTGCCTCCTTGAGAAGTGCTGTGCCCTTTCTGGAGGTGAAGTAGGATATTACTTAATCTAGCTATCAAATATATAAATGGAACATACATATATACATATGCATGCTTCATAAGTGAGACAGTGAGGGGGAAAAAAAGGAACTTCTGACTATAACGGAAGATTCATTAGGAAAAATGAACTAATCAGTGCTCTCCAAGGAGAAATCCATTCTGTTTAGGAGGCCGTACCCTCTGCTGCTGCACATACTTAATATAATTTATATTATTATTTAAATCACTGCGTAAATTTTAGATACTTTTAAAAATCAAGTTAATGGACCATACTTTACTGCTTAGCATCATTTATATCAAGAATTAGTGGCTATGGAGATAATATATGTGAATACAGAGGAGAAAACACAAACAAGCAAATATCATAAAACTCATCTGTAGCATGGGCTTGAAATACAACCACAGAAATGAGCCCATGGAAGAGTTGTGTGTTGTGTGGTACAGGCTTTCCTTTAAGCTGTGTGCACCCCTGTGTTTAAATACAAGGTATTCTTGAAATCACTTTCCACCACGTAGGGGGCCCATCCTTGGCACAAACCTGTCATGGCAGAATATTTATTCCACTGGGAAATGTCTCCTTCTCCTCGCTTTGGATACAAAGGCCGGCAAGAATACAGCACATTTTCCCATAACCGTAAGAGGAAGCGGAGACGGCAAATTAAGGAATTCTTGGGGAGAACACAGGCACCGATAAAGACTGCTTAGGAGCTGAAGAAAGGGGCTGAGACGCTTTAAACAGACAGCATAGAAAAAGAGAGAAGGAAATAAAGAAAGATAATAAGAACCTGAAAGAGTGAGAGGATTCTGGCAGCTGAGATAAATCCAAGGCCTTCTGCTGTGGGCTCATTAAAAGACAGAATATATTCCCTAAAAACGTCTTACCTGTACCAGCCAATAAAACAGCTGTGCATCATTGCTTGCTTCAGGTGAGCTGCGCTGTATTTCATTCCTCAGCATGCTCGCAGCAGAGAAATTTTGACAAGGAACCCAGTTTCTGAAGCTTTGACCCAAAGTCTTTCACAGCCCCAGATTCCTGTCAATGTCACGCTGAAGCTCATGTCACCGAAGGGATCACACTGCCACAGGAGAGTAGTAGAGAGACGGGGCAGCCAAAGGAGTCCCAGCAGCCACAGGAGAAAAGAGAGATGGATCCCATGAGGTGGGCAGTGCGTGTGGCAGCAAGCACGAGTGGGACACGGATAGTGCAAAGGGCTGGTGTTAGCACTTCTTATTTCACTGCGCTTCTCTTAACTTATTTTATGATGCTCCTGAAAAACAGAAATTCAGTTAAAGAGAGAGCGATATAGCCCTTGGAGTGGAAAAAAATGACCTACAGCTGAGTCCAGGAGGTGTGAGAGGGAGAATCTGGAAGGAGAAGGGCAAAGCAGGGATGGTACCCCTTGTCCCTTATCCCATCGCTGAGGAGTCAGTCCGTGTGGGGAGGGCAGAAGGTTTCTTCAGATTTAAGCATTACTGTCTGATTAATTAATTTTGTACAATTTCATGAAACATGGTCTTCTGACAGCAAAATAGTTTGGAGCTGAGAATGCTTTGCTTTTGCATCTCATGACTCGGGCCTAAATTCACCCACATTTGATATTCCCTCATTTGCAGTCTGTTTTCTTTCTGCCTGACTTGTAAACTTTCTAGTCAGTAAAAGTTGTGAGGTTTTTCCATCTAGTAAATGAAGCTCCAGGCATAGATGGTTTGCTGCTGCCACAGTGCAAAGATGGATAAAAAAGTAAGCTTTTATTAACAGAGACAAACTTGGGCCTCTGGCATCTTACAGCAAGCCCTGACAAAGCAGCTGTAGTCAAAGTCTAATTTTAAACACAGAGAGCAAAACTCACAGGACCACATATTGCCACCTCTTCCTTGCACTGGCTAAACTTGCGTTCTGCCGAGGGGACAGTGACAAAAGTTGTTTTACCTATGTCCCGATTTGCTCCAACTTAAGCTTTGCCTCTTTGGGAAATGCAAATCATGTTTTATAAAGCTGTGGTTTACCTTGCAGTTTGGAACCCACAAAGACACTTAATTCCTGAATGTCATGTTGGATAAAATTGTTTTTCTTTTTAAAAAAAACCTAAAAATGCTGTTTTGGTTGGGTCTTTTCAGGTAACAGTAATTGTCTAAATTATTAGTTGCTGCCCGAATGGCTGCCTGCATTGCTGGGTCACCTGGCAGTTTTGTATGAGCATTTTTATTGCCTATACATAAATAATTTTCTTTCCTGATGAATTCACAAGCTGCTGCCTCAGACACTCCTTATGTATCATCTGTGTATTACTCAGGGTCTGAAGCTAAGTGGGTAGATTGCTCACAGCAACACATTTCATCCACATCCTTTGGTTTTGGATGCAGCGCGCACTTCCAGCTGTCCAGGAGCACCTCCATTACCCAGTTTTGTGGAAGAGCAAATAGCATTCTGGCCTCAGTCTTCAAGCAGTAGATTAGTGACAGCAGTAGGCAGACAACTTTTGTCCCCAGGGAATATTAGAAATCTAGAGCTAGAAATAGATGGATTAACTGAAATGCAACCCAACCTCTGATCTACATTATTGCCTCTCTTCTTTATCTCACAAGGGAAGCAGAGATAAAGAGTGATAGACACTGATAATGATGGAAGTCCGTGATAATACACCGAAGTGATAAACTTCTTTGTGGCCCTCATTGTGCCCAGTTGTCTTCAGCTGGTTATGAGCTCTAGCCTCAAGCTATTTACACCATGATCAGGCTAGTAATTAGCAAAATGTTTAATATAATATAGAAGCAATTAGGAGGTGATAACATGCAATTAAGATGTGTTTTCAGATTAAAGATTTTATAGTGCTCTCTTTCTTGAAAAGATAAAGTGCCTATCTCAAAATGTCAAACTGCAGTGATTTAATCTGAGTTATTTTCAATTAATATGCATGTATTCTTGCGATGTGTTCACCGTTGTTATTGACATTGATAAATTAAGCTCATCCCAGCAGAATTTATCCTTGAGTCGCTCTATATTTCCTGAATGTCAGTTCTTTATTCGTATTTTTTTTATGCCTACAAGCTGTGCACGATCTAACTCTAAGTCCCTTGATTCATCCCTGGGATTACAGTAATGTGTCAGTCTGAGTGGAACAATAATCTGAAAGGGCATTGTTATAAATAGTGTGTTAGAATATAATTGTTTGTCATGTCGTTTCTCCCCTTTAAATCCCTCTGAGTCCTGTTTAAGTAATTTAGACAGCTAGAATGACAAGAGTCTTGAGACTTCACTTATAGAGTTGTCCAACCAGTCTTCAGCCTGCCCTGTCTTTTGAGACTGTCTCATCTGCAAAGTAGGAAGTGCAGACAACAGATGAGTTCCGACCACACCGCAGATTTGTTATGAGATTTTGCTCAGGCCATTTATAGAACAATGTAAATGCTACTGATACTAATTTTGCCCTGGCTAGTCAATAGAAGTGCTTAGACAATAGACATTAGGGTGTTTCCTATCATCGTTAAAGTTAGAATCCTAAAACATTGCAATTAGGATACTACAGTTCAATGACTGAAGGTAATTTTTTTTTTAATTAGATGCTTTTTGATAGATTTTCTAATAATAATAATGATTTTAAAAACAGCCGAGGCAGGAAAGACAGACTTTTTAAAATTATTTGTTTTTAAATAGAGCCAGCTTTTTAGGAAAACTGGTAAAACACTTCCAAGGAAAATATTGCTAGAAATGAGGGTGTCCTGTTTAGATCATCCAGTCCCGTTCCTGGATCATGCAGGATTATTCCTTGTAATGTATTTTTCTGCTCTTTGGTCCTTTCTACGTTTTTTACACATGCAATGAGGCATCTAAATATCAGAGGATGTGCATAGAGCATGTATCAGAAAGATTTTCCTGAATTTAAGAATTATTTCCTTTCCTGTTTCTGCTAAGTATTTTCTCCATAGCTAGTGCTAGCAGTTTTCAAAAATTTGTGTTTAGGTCTCTTCTCTTGGTCTTTCTACTACCTACTTGAGGTCTGCTTTATGATACTTTGTTCATATGTGGTTGCAAAAAGGTAAGTTAGCTGACAGTCATTGCTAAGCTATGCAATTTGTATTTGGCTTTGTGTCATCCAACTGTGATTAAACTCTTTGGACACCACGGATTTAGTAAAGTAAGATGATGTAACTCATCACAGCTTATGCTGACTGGCCAGTTGGTGCTATCATTTAGTCAGCTAACCCAGTTCTTTGCAGGACTGCTTGAACACATTAAAATGTCACCATTTGAGAATCCCTGAGTCACTGTTGGTCAAGCCATGCATATTTGATTCTTGCCTATAAATAAAAACCTGTAATATTGTTCATTAATTGTGTAGGCCATTGTCCAGCTTCTCAATGTCTCTCAGGTAAGTCGCTCAGGACATAGAACAAATTGCAGCTCTTGAGTGTTATCTGTGAATACCTCAATGTCGTGTCCTTCGATTTGGCTTCACAGACCATTTAAAAGACAAGCAAAGAACAAACAACATAATTAAAGGAAGCTGCCAAAAGCTGTAGAAGTGTCAGCTGGCACTATTGCTTGTTATACTGATGAAGTTATTGACATTTTACATATATAAATTATCTGAAGAAGGCTACGTGAAGACTTGAAAAGAAGGCTTTCTTTTGGCAAAAGAAAAAAGGGAAAAAAAAGTCTTAAGAACCTCTGCTGAAATTTATTGGTGAGTAGGTAAACATCTCACTGTCCCTGAGCCAACAAGAAATCCCACTCTAGGAGTGAGATTAGCTTTACTCAGCTGATTCAACCCATCAGTACCGAGGTCAGACAGAAAGCAATGACAGTGTGGCTGGCAAGTCTTAACAGCCTGGTTTGTATTGAATCAGTACCAGAGGTGTGACCAGTTATGTCCTGCCTACACAGAAAGTCTTGAACCAGAAAGAGTTATGGTATTTCCTTCTCCTGGTTCATGAGGTAATTGTGTGAGTGTGGCTTTGCTCAGTGGACCACGGCTGGGTACGGGACTTGCTGGATGCCCCATCCAGAAGGGATGGCAGCAGTGAGGTAAGGTGGAATCTGCAACACATGGAGCAGGCAGGGATGGGTGTCCCAGCCTGGGTGCTTCAGCCAGCCTCATGGTGGAGTGGGTCATCTGGACTCCAGCTTGTGAGATGTTGAGGGGATTCCTTGTATGTTGGTGAAGTGATGCGTGAAAGTCAGTGCAGCAGTCACCTTTGCAAAGATCAGCTGATCATTCATCCTGAAGCTCAGGAAAGCCTCTGATTGTCTGTGTTTCCTTCCCTCCCTGAACAAGGAGTGCAGTAGTCCAGAGGTATTAACAGATGGAGGTAGAAACTAAGGTTGGAAAAATGCAAGATAGGAATAGAAAAAACCTTAATGTCAACACTGTAAGACTAATACATAAACAAATATAGCAGTAACACAAGTGTGTTAATGCCATTGGGATATTAACTGAGAGGGATATTTCTGTGCTGGATTTGCCTCTAGCTACAATTATAAGACCATTTGTACAGTATATTTTTGCTTAATATTTTTCTTTACAGGCACTCCATCAATGTCATATACAGAGCTTACTGAATATGCCACTCACATATTTAATAACAAATAATCCTTCCAGGAACTATTATGGATTTAAGTGTGATTATAGTAAGGATATCCAATAGCTACTTTAACTTATATGAATATCCATTTTGGAAAGCTGCGGACTTAATTATACGGTAGCCTAGATATTTATCAGTTTTAGTTGTGCCTCTAAAAAGTTCTTTTACTTTTCGCTAAAAATGATGTGCATTACAAAATTTTCTCAATAGTGTTTGCGATTATTATATTATCTTCTCACAGCTGAGAGACATGGCATTTAAAGGAATGTTACAAAGTGTGCTAAAGTGAGTTTCAGCTGCTGCTTCTCTGGGTTAATTCCTACATTACTGAAATCGGAATCAGGCCCAATATTTCATGCAAATGGTGTTTCCTATGTGACATAACAAGAAAATGAAAAATTTTCACTTGATCAACAGTGCTGGCTGGTAAGAGAAAAGGTAGTGTTCTTCTTTTCTTGTGTTTGTTCCTCTATTTTCACATTTATGTAACACACATTTAAGAAAAGCGGAAAACAGATTTTTGCAGAGCTACCTTTGAACCTTCGAGTTGCTTTACACCACTTATTGCATTGCTAACAAGCCACAGGTGTACACTACAGGAGCGGGTGAAAATGTAATTGAGGGGTATGATGACAGTTAATTGTCCATAATGTATTTATCCCAAGATGCACTTATGCATCTGTTATATATTTAGGTATTTGTTACTAGTAGCTTTGGTGATACTTAAGCAGAGGGGCATCTATATCTAAAAGACAATAAAAAAGGAAAATGCTATCAAGGGGCTCTAAAGTGGCAAGACAAAGAAAGTTCGTCTCTTTTTCACTGTCTCTGAAATGAATAGGTCTATTTATTTCAATGGGATTTTTTTTTTTTTTCCACATATGCCATATTAAGGTTTCAGTACAAAACACTTGACTCCTGTTTCTGGGTGTACTACGGGACTGAATTACTTGATTACCTGCAGGCATTTTAGTAGTGATGTATTTTGATATTTGCCTTTCTAATATAGTTTCTTCTCTATTTCAGCTTATTGTTGTTCTAAAACAGCTTTGCACAATAGATTAAAGTAGTGTCTATTCACCCACTGACACATAGAGGATTTATGTGTGGGAGTAACCCACAAACTTCCCCTCCTCTTTACTGCCTCCCTCCATGCATGCCTTGAGAATAGATGTGATAATTAGTCATCTACTTTTATCTATATTGGTATGCCATCCAGACATTTAAGATGAGAACAACAAGTCGCTGTATTGGAGCGGTGTCCTGAATTCAGAATGCAGTGATGCAGCTCGGATGACTTTGGGCGATTATCCATTATCTGGGCCTGCTTCTGCTCTCTGTGAAGTCAACAGCAAAACTCCCGCCAGGGTCAGCAGTGAGGGGAACCGAGTCTCAAAAAATGAGGTTATTCTTTTTGAGGTTGCTCAGCAGGAGTCAAATAACTGAAACCAAACTGCATATCTTTAAAATCCAGTGTAGATTAGATTAATAACATCATTGTAGGGCAGTGGTTAGTATCAGGCAGACGCTTGGCGATAGCTCATGCTTTCCAAAGGTCACGAGAGGAAGGCTCACCCAATATCAGGCAGCATAAAAGCCGAGATCCTAACCCAGCTGTGCGGTGCGCTACGCGCCTTGGAGAGTTAACTTTGTAATCAGAGTTCATCTTTCTTGCCCTGAAGCTGGCCCTGCATTTGGATTTGCTTATGCAGACTCCCATCAAGTTTAACAGGATTTTGTAGCAGGGACACTAGCCCAACTACATATAAGATGGGGGCCCATATAACCACATTATCTTAAAAGACCAGAATTCAGTTCATATCAGAAGCTGTTTGCTCATTTGAAATTGGCTAAACATTAGCATCTTAGAAATATTATCTGAAGTTGCTGAACACTGATATTAACCTGCTGCATGCTTGGAGTGCTCTGATAAAAATGCAGTTGCTGTGGTAATTGTTATATTATGTTCAGAAAAGTGCCAAGAATATAATTACTTGCAAAATGACTGTGCAGTTCAGCTTTAATCTACATGGCAAAACTGTTTACTAAAATTAAAAATAAAAAAAAAAATTCAAGTCTTTGCATAAACAAATATATTCAGAAGTAGACTCTTTATTAAACTTTTAACACCAAAATTATGTTTATAGTTTATTAACCAGACACTATTTGTAATGTCTGCTGTTTGTTAAAAACAAAACCAAAAAGCACGTAACACCCAAGAAACCCCAACAAAAAACCAAAATCCCCAAAACACAACAAACCTAAACCACCAGAGGATGATTTCCTTAAGAATGTTCTCTCAGGTATGTTCAGAATATTAATTAGGCCCATCTATTTCTGTCGGATAATAACAATGTCCAAGAACTGAATAGAATCTGTGACCTGTGAAAGGGCCATTCATATGCTTTAGTCTGCCTTAGCGCATTCCTTAACAAGTGAACATAGACCTTTTTCATAGTCATCCTAAATGTTTCAACTATGTGTTTCATGGTTTGGTTCTTGTGTCTCCAAAACACATAGCTTTTTTTCTTTCTTTCTTTCTTTTCTTTTTCTCTTTTTTCTTTTTTTTTTTTTTTTTTTTTTTTTTTTGGTCTAGTGGGAAGTATTCCATGCTCTCCTCATTTAAATGCTTATGTCTTTATGGTTATTTTTACTGCCATACCTATGGGGCTTCTTACTGTATTGCCTGTAGCTGAAGGAAATTTTAAAGGAATTAAATTTATTCAGTTTAAATCTTCAGGGGCATACCACAATATCTTAAACAATTAGCAATAATTAAAAAGCATCTATTTGAACTGTGTAAAAAGCAAATAGATTTAATTTAAATACAGTAGCCAGGCCTAAAGGTTTTTTTCATTAAAACCAGGAGGGGTCTTCCCTCCTCCCCACCCGGCTTTTATTTTAGGCAACTTTTTCAGCAGTTACTTTGTTATTTTGTCAGTTGTTCAGTGGCTTCCAACATGTGAAATGAGTTTGTCAGTTCAGAGCATTTCCCAGAGGGTTTGCATTAGGGATTTCCAAAGCCACCACAGAGCTGACCTAGGTACGCTGCTTGGTTGCCTGAGCTAATGCCAGAGGTTGAGCTGCTTTGGAAACTTAAGAGCCTGCTCTGTTAAATGCAATGCCTTCCATGTGCGGCACCCTGGCTGTACAAATATATCTGCAGGACAGTAGTCTAATGGAGATATGGTCAAATATGTGTAATCACTGTACATCCCAGTAACTATAATAATGACAATAAACAGCAAAATGACATTAGAAATATTTTAAAGTCGTATAAACAAATCTCTGCTCAGTGTGTAATCATAAGTGGTTGGATTTGCTGTAGCAACTCTCCTTTGACACAGTGCTGTATGTGAGCAGAACAATCCTCCCATGTGGTGCCTGTGCCGGGAGCAGTTTCTGCTGCTACTGGTCACCGTTGATGGTGGAAGGTACCTGCAGAAGCTAGCTTTGGTCAGACCTCAGCCAGAGCTCCTTCCCAAGGCAGCCCCAGTCTCTCCTGCATTGGTTCTAATGTGTGCTTGGGAACGTAAAGTCAAATACTGGACATAACTGGGACATTTTAATTTGTGCTGTTATGACCTAATTAGGGTGTTCACGCCATCTGTCCCTTGCTTGTCTCTGCTCTTCTCCCTCCCTCTCTGTTCAAAATCTTGTTCAAATTTTTCTTGATAACTGTAGCACGAACAATGCTGTTGGAGTACGGTACTTTTTGGTAGCAATTTTGAGTTGAAGATGCTTGTCCCCACCTGATCACTCTTGGTCTCACAGCACAGTTCATTGATCAAAAAAATAACCTTGGGCTGACACGTGAGGGAGGCCAGTGCATGGCAGCCAGGGGCAGGGTGGAATTGGGAGTGCTAAGGCAGAGCAGCAACTGCTTGTGCCAGTGGAGAGGAATGTCTGCAGAACTGCACCTTTCCTGGGCTGTAATCAAAATACCTTTTAGACACAAACTGAGAAAGTTTTGCCTGCATAGTTTATCAATGTGCTTAAAAACACTTGGATTCAGGTAGCCTTCTTTTATTTAATTTAGCTGAAAATGTATATATTTGACTAATGTGGTTTGGGTTTTTTTCAGCTTGAAGTCTGAGGATATTTTCATAAGGGATGAAAGGAAAAGGGATAAATTCTAGACAGTTTGTTGTAAGTGCCAAAGAAAGTGACAGCTATCTACATGAGCAAAATTTCTAACAGCGCCTCACATCCACTGGAAAGTGCTTAAGAGTCCACAAATAGAAAAAGGTTAAAAACTAGTGACCTAAATAATTGGTTCAATTTTCAAGAGTGCTGAGCATCCAACTGTTCTCATTGATTATAAACAGATGATGATAACGAATAACAGCTCCCATAGTTGATGAAAGGCATCTTTTCTGGGGAACTTGTCCACAGATGCTTAGAAGAAGGATACATCTAATACAAGTCTTTGATAAGGAGGAACATTTCTCCCTTGGTTGTCTATTTTGTATGCATAGCATACATAAATATTTTTGCTTTCACACTATCTTATTTTTCCTTAGAACTCAGTTTAGAATTGAACTGTAGCAGATAAGAGAAAGCATAAGACAAGATCTTAGTTTCGTGTGTGGATTGTATGCTGTTTCATGCTTCAGTCCTGAAACTGCTTTCATATTTACTGTATTATTTGACCACCTTTTTTAAACTTAGTAAATTCAACACCCTATAATACAGAGGAGCTAGTAAAATGTATGAGTAATCTGTTAAATTTTATACTAGCTTTAGATCTTTTTTTGGTTGCACATCCAACAGGTTTCATGTTTTGATTCTATATTATTGTGGTAAATAAAGAAGAGCTCTGTTGTTTACTGGAAGAAAAGTTGTACCAAGTGTTACCAGCAGAAAATTGAAGCTTGCATTTTAATTGAATTCTGGACACCCTCCTTAAAGTTTTTCTTTTTGATGTTGTCATTCATATACTTCAGATCCCTGGGTTTTTAGAGCTTTGTTTTAATTAATCTTTTGAAAGTTTCTGCAAGATTCATGTGGGCAGTGAATTTTGTAAGTCTTGTGTTGCAATATTAGTGCTTGTGACCGATAAGAATCTCAGCTGAAAACAGGTGCAGTCCTCTTGTCAGAAAGGCTTATCAGTCTATTCAAAATATCTGTGTTCTATAAAATAATAGCCTTGGTCCATTTTGTCAAATTCAATACTGCTCTGATCTATCGGTATTTTGGGTAGCTATGTTACACCAGTCGTCGACAATGAAACAGGCTTCTTGCCAAAGGGTGCCTTTCAGCACTTCTCATTGCAAGTGAGGGCATTAAGTTGCAATACTGTCATTAGCTGGAACCAGTTTAAGTTACACACAGATGAAGCCATCTGATCGGTACCCTACCAGGAGCGTATTTGTTTAAACTTTTGAGTAAATCAGTAATCTGCTCTCAGGAGTTTTTAAAGACCTTGAACTGAACTCCTTCCCACAAAATCCACAAGACCACTATTTAAAAATAGATATGCTAGTCTTGCATTTTGGGAGCATTTATGGTCACTGTGCCATTATCCTACAAGATGCCAAGCTTGGCTTATATGGTCAATGCTGAGCATAACCCATAGCTCCCACGCTTGCTCACTGTGCCACATCAAGTGGCAAAGTGGAATAGCATCTGGAGTAAGTGAGCCACTGATAAATCATAATGGAGTGGAGCAGAAAAAAAAGATGGTCAGATGGAGAGGAGATCTGCAGGCAGCTGCTGGTCCTTGTGTCCAGCAAGTGAATGAAACCACGCTATGGGTGAGGGCAGCAACAGTCGTGCAGGTACTGCATTGGCTCTCCTCACATTCTGCTCCTTTTAATGACACCTAAATGCACTTAAAACCATCAGTTTCATATTGTGACTTAATTCTTAAAGAAAAGAGAGGTTGTTTAATAAATACATACGATCATCCTCTCCACTCAGAAGAGGGAGCCAGAAAGCCAAACTCAGGGAATCCTGGGGGCCGTAGAAATATGAAGGCTGCTGAGAACACACACATGCAAATGGCAAATTTGATTACAACGATGGGCTGTCTGCTTTGCAGCTCCTGGAAGCCCACCCTCAGCCATAAAAATGCAAAAATAGTGCAACAGGCAATGTGGCAGAACAGGGCGCTCTGTATTCATTCACAATTAGGTGTTCTATTCTGTTGTCACCAGATGCTGCCACGCACATTACACAACAGAAATGGGATTAGCAGGAATAACAAAAACCTGTCAAAGCACAAAACCATGGCCTAGTAGTCCTGACAAATTAAACAGCCTACAATGAGTGCCAGAGCATGAAAATCACTCACCCTTCCTCTTCTATCTCTCAGAGGTAGGCAGTAAATGCCTTCTTAAAGGCAGGCCACCGTGTAGCCAACACTAGAAATAGAGGAAAAAAGGCATTTTCATTTGTAGGTTAAGGACAAACCACCTGACTAGTGAATATCTGAAAGATACGTGTTTCACTCTATTAAATACAGAATAATTCACGTGCTCCTAAGTAAACCATGTTAGAAATGCTGCTATACCTAGCAATGCATTTCTATACATATGAGCTTCCATGGAGTGCTATTAGTTTGATTTGTATCTGTGTAATGCAAGATAAAATAGGTCCTATAGGTATGTGAAACTCATGTTTTGCTCACCGTGCTCATGCTGGTGGGTCATCAACACAGGATGCTGGAGTATTCGGAGGGTGAGAGAAGATTATTTGTACAGAAGCTAGCTCCAAGGCTGGAAACCAGATGGTGAGTTCTTCATGTAGGGCTCTGGGACAGCTGCAGTGTTTGCAGGTTTTTAAGATAAGAACAGGAAGCTCCTATCTGTTATTGTCTGTTTTACTTATCTTGAGTTTAATAATGGTGTCATTAAGCTGAGCAGCCACCTATGCTTGATATTTCTCTAGGGCTATATGACGAGTTGCTCTTCATGACCCAGTTGTCCATCCTGCATTGAACTTATGTCAAAAGATGTGACTTGTAGCAAGCTCTTTCACATGCTTTTTTCAAGGCAGCTTTTGGTCTTGTGGGCTGCCTGTCACTCATCCCGGCTTAGTATTTTCTGTAGATGTTGGTCCTTGGCCACTCTTATTGCATCTGTACAGCTCTTCAGCTGGAAAATTTTTCTCCCGGTCACTCTCAGATATTACTTGCTGGTCCTAAACTTGGTGAACTTTTATCCTTGCTGTAACCTCAGCTGTATGGTTCTTCATTTTTGCTATGTGTGATTTCTAATAACAGAAGTGAATGGACATCAGCTACGGGGAAACGGGAGATAAGTAGCTGGAAGACCAAAATCTTTAGGCAGCTTTCTAGATGATACTTACTTTCACAATGCTCTTTTTTTTTTTTCCCTCCCTCTATACTTCTTTATCCTCACTTTTCTTCTTGCCTAAGGGGTGGCAGATAAGTCACTCAGCTTTAGTGCTACTGTAAGTTTAGATGACCAATTCAGCAGGGATGACAAATGCTACTTTCCTGCCTCTTTCCTGACCCCATAAGATTTCCAAGATTTCTTCTGGGAATTACTTACAGAAGATGTATTTCTTCATCTGTGGCACAAAAACCATTTTTCCCCTTTATTTCCGCCCTCTGAGAAAGTCCTTGGAGTAATAGGTAAAATGTCAGAAATAATTAAGAAAAATACTGATATACACTGTGGCAGAGAATTATACCTTTTGAGATGGTCGTTGCCATCATCTGCAGTCAGTCCCCTGATAGATATAAATACCAGCTTTATCACCTTGTTTTAGATGATGATGTGTTGAATCAATGTTGATGAAGACTATATTTTGGCAACTTCAGTTAAAGGGAAAGAATAGTTTCAATTGCGAAGCAGAGGACATAAGTTCAAGAGTAAGTAACCGACACAGAATACAGACATTCTTTTATACAATATCTATTTGATCCCGTTCATAAAAAATCCTTTCCTATTTTTTTCATTCTTCATTTTGCTTTGACTTACTTTTGCCTTAGACACCTCTATGCGTGGAAAGTAAACATCTCTGTGTAACAATGCTTAGACAGCAGCTGGTGTTAAGTTTAATGTATTAAACACTCAGAAGATCATGTCTGCAGTGGCAGGCAAGTGGCAATGGCTAAACTCAAAAAGCTTACACCATTTTAATGTTATGGAGGAGAAAACAGGTAGGTGCTGGTTACACCTTAAGGAATTTCCTGGGATGCAGTGACTCCATAGTACATATACTAATACTGTCGCAACCGTATACTATGGTATATACGAAAAACACCAGAGAGACCAGAGATGTTTCCTATGGCATATCTAGAAAATTCATAGTTTCCCTTGGGGTTTAGTACAGAAAATTACAGCCTTGGAGATAAAGGGGCATCCTGAGTGAAAATACTGTCACTGTGAAGAGAATTAAGAGAGTGAACTTAAAGGGGGGTGATTTGCAAGATAGCAGAGACATTGGCAGATAAGAAATGGAGATTTGATGTTAGTGTGATAGAAAAGGTAAATACAGAAGACAAGAAAAGCCCCGGGAATAAGAACAGGAATGGCAACAAAATATGAGGAAAGATGTACAGAGGGCAAATTTGCCTGCAATAAACACAAGGCACCAGCTGGCTGGTGTGGTGCTCTGGGCTGATGATAGCACAGTTCTGTCCCAAAGAGTTTCCTCTCTAAGAGCTTGCTTCCCGCTTGGCATGGAGAGCATGTATCCAGTTAGTACCCATGCCCAGGAGCAACGTCTTTACTTTTTGGGCTAAGTGGCTATTCAGATTATTAGGTGTTTATGTCTTTAAGAAAGACCCTTTTTGTCCTGTCTCTTAAAATAAAAGATCATATTTATTTTCAAGGGAAATGGATCATGACTAGATTTATAATACCATGTACTCAAAGAGCAAATTGCATGACCGCAAACATTTATATTTTTATTTATAGGAAATAATATAAAGGAGCAAGAAGCTTATGTGTAGCTTAAGTGTTGAGCATTTATCTTTTTCAAAATGCATTAGAAAGGCAAATGGACTTGGAATGCCAGTTAAAAAGCAAGGATCACTCACCATAATTTATTACTTTTTGTATTTAGGTAAAATTGAAGTACGAGTTATAGTGCCTGCAGATCAACTTGAACTGCTCTACTATATTTTATGAGGTACAAGGTAGCAATTGGTTGCATAAGGGGCTGGAGATTTGGTACTAAATCCTCTTCAACTTTTAAATTATACTTCTGTATTCTTTGATGTTTTTTTTAAAGTCTTAGCATCTATGTGTACATAGTAAGTAGGTACCTTAACCAACTTTGGAATGGATCTCCATATAAAAAGCCTTACATCCACATGCAAACCTCTGTAGATCACTCAAAAAAATTTACCAGACCTTGGGAATTCTGCGATATTGGGACAGTGCTCAGTGCCAGAGTTCTCATGGTCTATGTTAGACTTAAAAATTAGCGGGGGCCAAAATATTCAGCAGGGGCGTGCTGTGTTCACATGATGGACAATCCCTCAAGCCAAAACAGTATAAACAAACTAATCTACTATTTCAAACCTGTTATGTAAAACCCAGATTCTTCCAGAAATTTTTCTACAGCTTTTCTGGTATGTTTTGACCTCTCTCTCTCTCTAGCTTTAAATTTCTTTTCTCCTTGTCTATGTATTCAAAGCAAAGCTAACAGTGGAAAAATTACCCTGTTTGCATCACAGATAGAGCAGTTCTCTAATGACAAACAATAGCTCAATGTTAATTTCCATTACACAAGCATGAAAATCCACTGGAGCTGACTTGGGAAGTCTAAATTTTGCTGCCTCCATAGACTTCTGTATCCTGGAAGCATGGAAAACTTCCTGATAATCTGGGACATGCATGCAGTCTCACAGGATACGATGTGTGAATATAATCTAATATGTGTATCAGGGAGCTGGACAGAGTACATTGTCTTTTCATGTAAATGTACTAGTAAAGTCCTCATAACTAATTTCTTGAAGCAGTTAGGAAAGCTGACAGAGCATAGCGGAGCTGGAGTCTCTTTTTCTTGTTGCTCAGCAGACCGTATTGAGTGGCTGGGCTCAGCAGAGCACCACACACATCCAGTAAGTACAAATTGTTGGCATCACCTGAAGATTATTGTTATCTCTGGAAGACTGCCTGTCATGTGGATAGTTTTAACGCACAATATGATGTGTGTTATGAAGCAAGTTTTGCATGTTTTCAGGCAGAATACAAACCCAAGAGCATATCTGTTCAGACATAGCCAAGGGGACTTGGCAACCAAACAATGGCCCCTGGTGGCCCAAAACCTGGTTCTACTGAAGCTTCTGGAAAGGGCCCATCTCCTCACCTCACCACTGGCTCCATGGGGCTTTGAATCAGTCTCTGTCCAGCTGACACTGCAATTACTGAGTCTGCCTTTGCATTTTAGCTTGGATCAGGAGTGCCCTTCTAAAGCAAATCTTGTGACCTTCCCCACTGTTTATGCTTTTGTTCACGTTGAGGAACTGTCTTGCATACATAAACTGGAATTAATTTTGGATAAAAGTAAAACAGAAGATGTGCTCCAGGACTACAGCTGACACACTCCCAGTACAAATAGGCACTCAGTCTGTGGGGTCAAACAAGAGCTAGTCCAAAGTAAAAAAAAAAAACAGAATGCTTATAATGTAGATTTTTGGTCCTCAGTGTCAACTGTTTTGCTCTGCAGATCTGCTTCTGCTGGTCTGCGCTATTTGCCAATGCAGATGTGGCCTTAAGGTTCAACTGAGAATTTTCTGGCGGTATAAAAAGATATTCCTGGTAGCTTCAGAAGCTGCTCAGGCTGTCTGTGGTTCAGGTTCTTAAAGAGTGAAATGGGGAAGACAGTACTTAGCCATCTTTATCATATCAGTACACATCTCAGATGAAAGCCTGAGTAAATCCAAAGTGTAATAATAAATATTTTAACTCTTACGATGGCTCCAGGATCCTTATACAATTCTCTTTAATATATACATATATTTTAAAGGTGCGGATCTGAACTGTAAAAATACACCAAAGTTGATGGTAGTGCAAATAATCAAATCCTCTTAATATAAGCTCTGCTTGGTCTCCCATATGATTTTCAGTGGTAATTGTTTATGGACCAGTTTCCCCTGCAGTGCTGCTTATATATGTAAATATAATGGGAAAGGAGAACAGCAGCCTCTCTTGGTGTAGCAGACAGTTGCTAAATAAATCTGTGCTAGGTGGGTACAGCGTCACTCTAAATGAGGCATAAATCATGAATCAAATTTTAGAAATAATGATACTAACTAGGGCAGTATGGCATTGTGAATCTTTCATGAGAAAAGAAAAATACATTTTGCCGTGTTTTGTTTCAGCTGTTTTAATAATACTCAAATTTTGTTCACCAAGGACTTCATGCCATTTGGACTGTTTTCACTGAAATGAAAGCAATGTACTCATATCCAAGTGAAATTAGATTTAGAGTTTTTTTCCTCTTTTTGAAAAACAAAGGCGCTTAGTACACAACATAGGAGTTACTTATGACACTGGGATATCAAGCCGTTTTCGTGTAATTGCAAGAAAACATGATAAAACACAATTTGCTATTAGTGCTGTTGCCAGTGCTTTGAACTGGTGAAAGAGATACATTCCGTATTACTCAGATGTATTTTGCTTTCTGTGCTAATATGTGATAAATATACAATCAGTTCTATAAGTCCCTGAAAGATATGATATTCACTTCAGTGCTTTCAAATTAAGTTTAATCCATCTTAAGTTTCAGCCTGAGTTCTCATTGGCAGCATGACGTTAATAAATCATCAGAGCACCATTGATCAACTGACTTACTTAACACTGCACAAACAGCAAGAACTTATACTGGGCCACAAACCCCACTCCATGCCTTTGCCACTAAGAGAGTTAATCATTTCACACTGACAGGTTATTAAGTTCTCTCTAGCCCCGGAGTTAATATGAAAAATATTTAGAAGAAGCTTGTGGGCAAGGAATGAGTTGGGCTGGGTCTGGTCCCAGATCAGGGTGAGCTGTTCCAGGTGAGACAGTCATTGCTAGCTCTGTTCAGAGCCTCAGCTTCTCCACCCAAAGAATGGGGGAAATTATTCTGGTCCTTATAATGTGGTTACTGATTGACTGGGTCCCATTCCTTTCAATCCATTTTCTACTTCTGCTGCAGGATAGCATTTCCCAAGTGCTGTAATCCTTAAGCAATTATCTTAGCCTTCAGTCTGACTCGGCTCATTACGTGTTTCTCTGCTCTCCATTCCCTGCTCATCTTTCTTTGAAGTTGCATTTTCATACATTACATTCCCCACATGCACTTGTAGGATTCAGCCTATATTGACTTTATAACTTTCACTATCTTCATAATGAACTGTCTCTGTTTTCTCATTTCATGTAATGAAAAGAAACCACTGTCAAATAGCAACCATTAATAGCATGAATTTCTCCATCTCACTAAACAGAAACACTCAGATCTTCACCTGATAAATTTAGTAAAATTTGATCTGACTCCATCTCCTTCAAAACACCAGCCTGGCATCTGAATTATGTCTTAGATTAGAACAGTCATCAAGGCTCCCTCCTGCCTCTAGGAAAAAACAGATATTTGGAGAATGATACAACCTGTATAAGGTGAATCCTTAAATATAAGGTGAAGGTGTGTGAACACCCTCCACAGAGCAGGGGAGCAGCCTTGGGCGCCTGCAGTCCTGACTTCACGTCCTTTACAGAAGGAACAGCTACATAGACCATATTCTTCAGGCTGCCAAAAAGGTAATGCAGAGAAGGCATGAAAAAGGGTCAAAAGATCATGACTGCCACGGAGAGGAAGAAGTGCCTGCTATTTTTTCTGATACCAAAAGTGTGGGCATTAAATAAAGGCAACATGCACAGCCTCAGAGGAGACCACGGTGGTTCTGCATGCAATGCGTAGCCAAGCATTACCTGTCATGAGCCCACATGCTGCAGGTATTGATCCTTTCTGGGGGTTCAGTGAGCAACTGGAGAGGTTCATGGAAGAGAAGTCCAGGAAGGATTGCTAACAGGAAGCCTCTAAGATGCAAATTTTTGAAGACTGGCGCAGTTTTCTGGGTAAATATTGCTAAATGTTTGCTTCTTTCTTGCGCTAATTCCCAGGCATCCCCTTTTGGTCACTCTCAAGGACAACTGGGTTGAATGTACACTTTGTGCAAGCCGGTAAAACACTTTTTATAGTCTTCAGTACCTCAGCTATCTGCCTAAAGCTGGTGGAGTGAATCCGTGCCTCCGTTCACAATGTGTGGTTGTGGGCTCCCCGTAGAGGACCGTTTGTTCAGACCTGCTAATGGGCCTGCTCCTGCAAGCCGAGTTGCACATACACATTAGCATTTGTTAAGGTAAAGTTTCTAACATAGCATTAAATTGAGTTTTAAATGAATGAGCTGATAGGAATGCCATCCGAGTGATCACATTTCCGTTCAGCAAGACTGGATTTCTTTTCATTTGAGAGAGCTCTGATCTAATTTCATGTCTTGCCACTGGATTTTTATTTCTCTCAGTCGGCAGTGTAATGGGTTACATTCTGGTAAAACACACAAATATTTCCTAACTGCAAACCATCATGTTTCAGTGGTTTCAGCTTTTCAGATTGTTATCTGCAACCACCACTTTTTTCCAGAGTGAATGTGCTGCTATTTGAACTCTGATCCCATGGATAGCACGTGAACAGCACCTTTAGTAGGATGGCAAACGCTGTCTGTTAAACCACGGCTGTTTAAATGGTTGTAGTTTCTTTGTATACATTGACCGCTGAAAAAGAAAATAAGCTCTTGTCTTTTACTGATGGGTGAATTGTGTGAATTAGAATATTTAACCATTTTAAAGCATGTGGTATGTATGTGCCGAGTTGTTTGTGGGACTGAATTTCTAATAACTTTTTTTAATTGGAGGTTGAATTCAGGTCCAAATGGGCAGATCTTAATAACTATATAAACTACTAATCACACCACTAGGCAGATCCTGATGTGTCTTCAATATTTAATTCAGTCAGATATCCTTAAATAATTCAGTGTTTTTTAATTAAAGAAAATAGGGTATTTAGTTGATTTTTTTAGGCTGGGGAATATTTATCAACATAATTCCATGCCTTTACTCTTCTTTAATATCTTTTCTTTCCCTGCTTGGTATTTTATGGCTTTTGGATTCTTTCTTAGTTACATATTTTTCTGAAAACAGGGAATTTGATTTGTAAATGTGAATGTGATCAATATAAACCTATGGCTTCAAAGTGTCCTTATTTACATTTAAATCCTTCCTCTCGCCTGCTGTTTGTTGCTTTTTAGTTATGTCACCAGTCCCACTGGAGCTCAAAAAATTTAGCCGGTCCTCTCTAAACTCCCAGACATGTTCTTTTCCCATGTACTCTTCTGTCCCTGCAGCTTCTGATGTAAAACAGATTTAAGTTTGTGTAGAGCAGAGGTCAACATGAAAGCTTAAAACAAAACAAAAAACACCCTGCCATTCAGCTTTTAGCTCTGGTTCTTATTATATCTCAAAGCTCTATTTTAGTAATTTAAAAATAGTAGTATTGTTCTACATCCATACCCTACCTTTCACTTTCACTGAATTTCGTAATGACTGTGATGCACAGTTTAGATAAACTTCTAGACTAGTTGATGACCATTTGGATGAACTGCAGCCAGTTATGCCACAATGGTAAAATTGATAATTATTTTGCAAATTGATCTCTGTGAAGTTTGCACTTATTTTGCTTTAGGTTATGGCCAAGAGCAAAGCTTTGAACCCATTTCTCCCATTCCTGAGTAGTTATTTGCACAATCGTGACTTTGGTGAGTCTTTGGTGTGGGTAATGGGGTAGTGGCTTCTTGAGATCGCTTCAGTGATAGATTTCCTAAAAGTTTATTGCTAAGTACTTCAATTTATTTTTTTTTTTAACAGAACAGCTTTTTCAGTTCTGTAGCTTTGTAGTAACACATCCCTTTCTGAATGCCTCAGTAAATAATCGTGAGTTAAGTGTTGAACAAGGATTAAATACTGCGTGCTATGGCTCAACATGGTAGTCCATTTACCAGTGTTGTATGTATGTACCCAGCCTTCTGCATTTTTCAGTGCTTAATCAGATGGAAATAGCAATTGGAGGTGTAATTCAGTGTTGTGCTTAAGGTCATTAAACCCTGTGGTAATGGATAAATCCAGACCCTGCTGTGGCCTTATAAGGCAATTTGGCAAAGAAAACAGTGCTCTTTTACTGAGCTGATGGGAGTTGGACAAGGACTGTGTCCCTGGTAAAAGATGAAGCCCCAGTGTATGAATTTCCTCTATTTTAGCTTACGTGGAACATGTCTGAGCTGAGAAGGATCTATACCAAATGCCTGCTAGCCTCTCCTCTTCTTCTGAGGAGTGATATGTACCCAGAACAGCCCTAGAGCTGCTCCCTGGTGCGCTCCAAGAGTGTTTGTCTTTCTGCTCTTCAGTTCAACATCCATCATGAACATAAATTTCTGTGGAAAAAGTACATTTTCCCCAGGAAATTAATCCTAAGATGAGGTAGAAGGTAATGAAGGTATTCACTGTGATAATTAATTATAAATCAGACTAGAAAGCCTAATATTATAAAGGTTTAGGCCTTATCCTGTAGTGGGTTGGCAATTAGACAGAAGTTAGAAGGATGTGAGAGGTACCTGCAACTTCATGGGAGCTCATAAAAGATTGTAGTTGATATTCTGCCCATAGCAAAGTCTAAGACTAGCTCTCAGCTGTGAATTTGGTTTTAATTTAGCACCTCTTTCGCTTCCGGACAAACGTGACCAATCTTTCCTCAATGGTCATTTATTGCCCCTCTGGTAAAGATAGCTTCTTTATGGAGATGGAAGATGCAGAGAACAGATAAAAAGGCACTGGTGAAATCAAGTCCTCTGAAAAAGCAGCGAGAGGAGGTTTATGCCTGATAGCTAAAAAACCATCATGGCCCTAGGGCCTTCAATTGTGTTTGATTCTTTTGTCTGCAATAAGGAATTTGAGCTTTTTGAGCATTTTAGGCAAGGTCAGGTGGTTAATTTTGAAGTTGTTTGCCACAGCTGTGTAAATCTTAGAGAACTCCGTGAGGCCTTGAATGTGTAGTATAAACTCAGGAGATCTGAGGTGGACATTGTAAGAGGCAGGACTTTATCACAAGAAAACTGTCGCTGGTGAGGAAGAGTCATTTGCAGATGATCCAGAGATGGAAGGGATGAAGGAAAGAATGATCTGGCACGACATTTGGTTCCTAGGACACCATGGGGTATTCAAGAAACAGATATTCTTTAGAATCCACTGAAGATTTAAGATTATTTTAATACCTCTCATTGCTTGCACAAGAGCTCTGTAAAACATGCCAAAGCGTAGGAAATTTTAGAAATTCCAAGAAATGCTATTGTTAACCCCAAAGTGCTTAAAAATCATGAATTCAGTTCTGAAAAAGCTTTAGATGAAAATAATAGAAACAATACATGCAATGCATATAATAAAAGCTAGTGTGTCACATTTTCAAGCATTCTCTGGTATTATTAAGGGTGATAAACATTGTCTTTTTATTGTTAGACTTAATATATTGCATATCCTCCATTGTTACAGACAAACACTGAATAACTGAGACTTGCATATAATCTTGAGCTGGCAATATTGTCCAGATGGCAGTCTTTTTCCTCCAAACTGTGGCAATCCATCTTCACCCTTGTTTCCATATTAATTACTCATCCACATTATTGTACGCTGATTAAAGCTAAAAACCTAAAATTTCCAGGTCCTATTCCTAACCATTTTGCACTACGGTATTGAAACATAGTTGTTCATAATCTTGACTTTTTTGTGTGTGTGTGATGAAATCACCACAAAAATATTTTGATGTCTTTATTTTTTAGACATAGGAAAACCGCCATTTTACAAAATCCAAAATTTCCTGCCTTTGTCTCCCTTGCTGTTTATGCCATTGGAATGCAGCATATTCTTCACAGCTCTAGAAATTAAGCTTTGTATTTCAATGGACTTGCAATTCTTCCTCTGGAAATAAAAGATACAGCCCTGAAAATCATGTGGCTGTCGAAAGAAACATTATCTCAAGAAGGTCGTTCATGGGCTAAATTTCCATCAACATCAGGGGATCAGGTAAGAGTTTGTGTGCTACTGAAAGCTTTAGGACTCCATATATTCAGACATTGTTGCACAAAAATATGGCAATGCATTTCATTTTGTTTACTGGAGAGTCAGATTCTGTCCCCTGTATTGTTCTTCCATAACTGCTTTAGAGAGGCTCACGAAAATAAATAGAGGTATTTACAGAGCATTGGCTGCTTCCACTCACAAGCAGGACCATCAAGACACTATTATTTTCATACAAATTATTTTTAATGCATAAAAAGCTGTATTATAATTACTTAAACCTTTTTTTTTTTTTTTTCCCTCCTCTTCCGCCTCCTGCAATCTGAGTTAAGTAGGTGAAAATTCTGTCTTCAGAATCTCAAGTTTCAAAAGAAGCATAACTCTGGATTTTGGATCGTCTGACTTCCTTTTCCAGCTATGTGTCAAGTCCAGTATTTCAGTGTGAAACACTGATGTGACAGACTGCCATAATGCAATGTGTTTAACCACCTCAATGATGCATCAACTGGAAGGAGTTCCCAAAGATTCAGCTCACACATGTACACACACACAAAAAAAATGAGGGAGAAACAGTTTGGGGAAGCGGAACATAAATCTTTTTCACATAGTTTGGCACAAATTTAATTATGAAGTATTTGTAAGTGTTCAATCAATTAGACCACTCCATTGTTTAACGTATAACTTTGAAGGCAGATTATCTTTTCCAAGAGAAAAGCTTCTCTTAACCAAGACCTTTTATGTTAACTGCTCCAGAAGGAAAATGCTACATTTGTCATAGGACATGAATAGAGATGCAGGAGAAAAGTGTGTAATACCATGGTATCTTTGGCTGAATTCCAGGATTTTCATAGGAATGGGCTAGTTAAACCATTAAACCCCCAAATTACAACACACACCTCCCTCCACAAAAAAAGCGACCCACTTTTTTCTTCCCATTAGTAATTATATGTAATAGAAATTGTCATCTAGTGACTTTATCGTATTTAATGTATATAGTGGCAATTCAATATTAATTGCAGGTAGATTCACATTTTCAAGTTGAAGAAACTCCATGAGAGCCCCTTGGTTTTCCTTAATTTTCAAATACTTTTCCAGAGTCTCAGTTTCACACTTGTTTTACTTGTAACCTATTTAAGTTCCAAACCTGGAAATTCCCAAACAAGATAGCCTTCATAAATTGTCAACAATCACTTCACAAATATTGGGAACCGCAGTTGGGTGACTTGACTGGCATCTGGGTGCCATGGGAGGAAGACTTGTAAATGCAGAGATACAGAAAACTAAGAGTGAGATGGGAGAGAGATCAATACCAGGGAAGTACACATCATGCACTGTTGTATTTCTTGAGTATCGCTTTCCAAGTCTGCCACTGGGGAGGAAAAAACCTTGTATTAAACATTCTTTCCTGCTGCAGGGGCAGAGCATGCCTGTCAGAGAGCAGGAACACCGGTGGATTTGGCAGCCCCAGGATGGCACCAGAAGCAGCAGTGAGATGCTGGAGCTGGAGGTATGTCCCCTCTGCAGAAGAGAAACTCACAGGACAAATTCAGTGTGTACATTTTATGTGGACAAACCAGAGTTGTCTGCAGTCTGGGAGCAGATCGGAGCAGACTGTGAGTGGCTGTGGTCCACTGACGAAACAACCACCAAAATATTGTTCAAACAGAAAACACTGCATTTACTCTCTCCTGTTGAAGGCAGTCGCTGTGTTGGCGGCAGAAGGAGTTTGACTGAGCTCTGAACGTGTAGACCAAAACTAAATCATAACCAGAGTCTGTCTGAAATCTTGTCTGCCAGCAAGCACAACAGAAATGATGTCTGTCCCAGCGCTGCTGCCGCTGGGTTTCAGATGTATCATAACAATGAGCTGCCTCACTAACTCTAACTGAACGTGGGAGTCTTGGCTGCCTGCTTGTGACTGCATGTAACCTTTTCAAAAGCACCCAAATATCTTAGGAGCCTGAATCTCATTGAAAGTCAGATAGCTGAAGGGTGACTAACATAAACAACAGTCTAAATGCAGCGAGATTGCCTGGACTGGTGTCATAAATCTCAGAGCTCTCCTTCTACCCAAGTTCTGGCAGTTGTACTCTGTGGAAGTTGCATAGTGGCTGGCTGAGTGTTAAACAGTGTTTAGCTGGCCAAATCTGGCTGATTTTTGGAAGAGTCAGCGGCTGCTAATTTTTTTCAGCCTCCCATCGTCCCTCCTCGCCCATGCCTGTTGATCTTCTCTGGGACTTTGCACTGACCACACGATGTTGGTCTGTAGGTGTGTGGTGCTGCACGTATGCACCACGTGCTACCCGAGGTGGTGGTGAGTGTGGAGTGTTCTCACAAAGCGTGCAGCGTGCCAGCTCTCTTTAGTTCAGTGAGGGCTGGAGGGTTTTTTTCCCTGTGGATCTTTTACATGCAAGTCAGGCTTCACATAGCCCACAGTCAAAAAAAAAAAAACAAACAGGAAAAAAAAAAAAAAAAAAAA